>JASCZI010000090.1:5405-32937 GCA_036250425.1 Stylosanthes scabra
GTCTTGTTTACGTCTATGCATGACTTTGGGTCACGAAAACAGAAACAAAATTTACATGAAAACAGAAACGAAATTTATATGAAAACAGAAACGGTTTTGAATGAAAGTAGAAACGCAAATGTACTCAAATGTACTCCATCTTCTTCTTCTTCTCTACTGACAATGATATTACCATCCTCCTCCTCTTCCTCCTCTTCTTCTCCTCCTCCTCCTCCCTCTCCTTCTGCCTCCTCCTTCACCTTCTGCCGCTGCTGCTCCTCCTCCACCCCTTTCTTCTCCTCCTCCGATGTCGTTATCGCTGTCATCGTGGTCATCGTCATCGCTACTGTCATCATCGTTCTCCTCCGATCCACTTCTTAACTCGGTGAAGAGAAGAAAAAAAAAAACGTAGTAACAAAAGAGGGAAAAACACGCTCGTGTGAGTAAAGAGCTTGGTTGGCAAAATAACTTGGTTGTGTATAATTATTGTATGCAAAAATAGTACATTTAATATGTTTAACTAAAAATAAGCAAACCAAAATTATTTTTGGTAGTACTACATGTATCATTGTATACATCTATTCATATCTGTCCACACCATTTAATAACACGAAAAATATAAACATTAGTACATAAAATATACACATAGATTAAAATAAAAACACTTAAACAAAATTGGACCATATAGCATTTATCTTTCTCAAAAACTCTACAAACTTTAGTGGTTACCTTGTTAGAAACTTTGATGTGTCACTTTCTTTTGTTCTTGCATAGTCAAACACATCGAGTACCACCAAACCACTCTCGTTAGTGTTCGAGTGAATGAAGGGTTGGTCCACAACGTGCTCCTTTTGACTTTTCTTTTTTCCTCCTATTTTTTTTTTTTCTTTTTCAATTTTTCTCTCCCTCTCATTTTGGTTCAAATATAATCCTTGTATTCCAAACTAATGAGTTGAAACAAAGAACATCAAGAATCTCAACTGAAAACAGAGATACACCAAATAAGGTTAGTTTCTGTATTTTGGTTTGCATAAACAGTTTGATTCTCTAGTATTTTAACTTTGAACTCCAACCCTTTGAAGCTACCCTTCTAATTTAACTTTGCCTATGGGATGTTCATTGAAAAATTGAAAACATTTGAAGTTTTTTCGGCTGTTAATGTTGGAAGATTTTTAAATAAATAAATAAGATTGCATTCATTTAATTTATACTATATTTTAGTATGTGTTAGTTGTTACCACGTTACATTATTCTGATGATTTTCTTAAAATAAATAATAACTGCACGTTTACATCTCTACTATTTTATTTCAGAATTCTTGATAGATATTCCTTGTTCCTTGATAATGTTGATTATGATTGAAATGAATGCTTCCATTCTTATCTAATAGTTCTCTCATTTTTTCTTATCTCAACCATACAATTGGCCAAAGGTTCTTCCATCAATTTTCATTCATGGGGAAGATAGCAACTTCTGTGCCGGCGGTGGTACCTCCGCCGCCGATATCTCGGGTGTCCTCTAATTACGATGAGGTTTTCATGCAGCAGAGCTTGCTCTTTGATGATAGTTTAAAGGTAACTTTGATTCTGCACTAGTTCTTGTGTTTGTCCACTACTTGATTCTCTGATTTTGATTATATTTTTTTTTTAAACTATATGTTGATTTTGATTTGCAATATGTAAGTCTGACGCAGGTGGAATCTAGAAAATATTGAAATTTTAAGAAAGAAAATTCAATACCAAAAGTAACATATTACTAATAGATTTATTATCCCATTTATCATTGAATTTTTATTTATCGACCAAAGTAGCAATTTAGTAGAAATATCGTCGGTCATATTATGAACAAATTTTCTTTTTCATCAGTAGATTATCGTCGGATTTTACTCTTCTATCGATGAATTTTTCTTCAATGATAATCAGAGTCAAATTTTTCTACAATTTTTCTTTGAGTAGAAGTCAATTTTTCCAATGGATTTTCCTTAGTTAAATTCGAATTATATGAATATGTATACTTCATAAAAATCATATATATTGAGGCCTTTATTTTGTGTAACATGTAATATAATACGGCTAATGATTCGATTTAAAATACATAAGTTGTAAGTCGACTTTCAAAACAATGGAATTTTCAAAACAATGAAATTTTAGTTAAATGTATTCCCTTAAAGTTTATTTCGTTTCAAGATCTCTCATTTCCTATATTGCTTAGTAAAAAGGTCAATTGTCTATTTTTATTCCCAGGATTTGAAAAATTTGAGAACACAATTATACTCAGCAGCTGAATATTTTGAGCTCTCATACAACAATGATGAGCAGAAACAGATGTGAGTTTACTAATCATTTAATTAATTAATTTGCTTAATTGATGTGTATATACTTATATATATGCTGACATCATTTTTGTTTTCTCTTATGGTTTCAGAGTGATAGAAACATTGAAGGATTATACCATAAAAGCTCTTGTGAATACAGTGGATCATTTAGGATCTGTGACATTTAAGGTGAATGATTTGTTGGATGATAAGGTTGCTCAAGTTTCTCAAGCAAATCTTCGTCTTTCTTGTATTGAACAGGTATATATATTTACTCAACCTCTATTTTGGTATCCGAACAAAAATATTAGAAAAGGAAGTGAAAATAAATGGCAAATAAATAGTGATACCGGATAGGTCAAATAATAGATAGATTTAATTTGTTTCTATCAGAAATTTTGATAGGAAAAAAATGTAGAAAATATGATGATAGAAGAAACATTTTGTATATATCGAAGGAATCACTACTTATTTGGGAGGAAGTATAACAACTTTAAGCTTTATCCAAAAGCCAATGCAAAAAACTCTAAATTTCATAGAGTGTACAACTAACCAAATCAATTTTTTAAAAGCAGCAGTACCGTTCAAGACTCATGAATCTCAGTTGCAACAACCGGACATCTAACAAAAAATTTAAACATTATTAAACCAAATTGAAACAACCATATGTTCCAATTTGCCACATGCTTTTTGGAATACAAAACAACATATTGTAGACCTTTCTACCAGAAAGACTTTGAGAAAGCAAAACTGATAGTCTAAACAATCTCCGTTAGAATTGCTCTGAGTGTCTCTGATTTAGAAACTGAGATTCATAATCTTAATTAATATATCATATGATATGATATTTATTTTGTGAGAATCACAAATCAAAATTATGTTATTCCCTTCATACTACATACAGAGAATAAGGACGTGTCAGGCATTTATGGATCACGAGGGAGGTACCCAACAGTCATTGGTGATTAGTGCTCCAAAGTATCATAAGCGTTATATTTTGCCAGGCAAGTTTTTATTTAGAGTGAATAACCAACCCGGCCCCTAATAATTACTCTCGAAGGACTACGAGGTTTCTAATAAAAAAAACACACCATTTTCGGCCCCTATTTTTTATTCGTGAGACTTTCCGGCCTCTAATCTTTTATCTCGTGAGACAATTTGACCCCTCATGATGTAATAAAATAGGGGTCAGGAAGTCTCATAAATGAAAGATTAGGGATCGTGAAGAGTGTGTTTTTTTTCAGGGACCTCGTTGTCTTTCGATGTAATTGTCAGGACCTCGTTGATATTTTTCTCTTTTATTTATTTATTTCGCTCCTTAATACTTCCTTGGTGGCAAATATTAATTAAAAAGGGCATTTATTCATCATAAGTTCAGTTGGGGAGAGCATAAATAGTGACAGCTTAAGAAGAATGAAGTATTTAGGATGCAGCCTCGACGACGAAGATGATTGGCATCACTTCAGGAATGGTACCTATCACATTCATTATTCATATCTCTCTTGCTCTCGTAGCTAGATTTTCCAAAGTTCTAAAAACCGAATCGATCTTTAAAAATTTAAATGTTTCAGCCGAGATTCAAAGCTTTAAAAATAAAAAAGATTAAGCCGACTTTTCCAGTAGTTTACTAATTTTTTTTAACTGATTTTTTTTTCTTTTTGACTAGTTTACAATCAATTGATTCTTATCCGGAGATGGAACTCAATTTAATGATAAGAAAATATGATAATTGAAATCATGATGCATGTGATTATGGAATCAGGGTGAAAGTGTGGATGTGTGTATTAAGAGAGTAAGGGAGAAGAATTGAAATTGGTGTTGTCAAAATTGAGAGGATAATTAAAATTACAAGAGAGAAATGAAACTTCAACATTCTTTCAACTTTTCCATTACTATAATCATAATCCTATTATTTATACTCCTTCTAGTCATATTAAAACGCATAATTTTATTCTGCTACTTAGATTAATTTCACTCATATACTATTGAGTTATACAATTTTTATCACACTTAAAAAGTGTTGCTGAAATTAACGAAATACTTTTTTAAATATTTTAAAACACGTTTTATTTAAAAATAAAAAAATAAAAAAGTTTGCAGAAATAAAAATATATATTTTCTTAATTTTAGCAATAATTTTTAAAAGTTGACAAAATTTTATAGTAACCGTAACTATCATAGACTCCATTATGTATATATTACATTATTTCCCCCCTTAAAAGTCCAATCATACTCGTTACAACTCTGTTAATGCCTAATTACATTTCTAACTTGTTGTAATTTGTTTTGCAATATCAAGCTGTTCGAGCCACAATAAGAGACACTCCTTCATCCACAGTGAGGTAATTTTAAAGGTGGATTTAAACTCACATACATATTATAATAATAATTATACATAGCATATATATGTAGTGTATTTTACTCTCTTTTTCTTTCTTTAAAAAAACAAAAAAGCCCACAACTCTGTTACACTCTTTTTCTCTTTTTTAATATATATACTCTCTACACACTTTGGATATGTATCTGAGTAAGGACCAATTTAAATTCGGCATGTCATTGGTCAATGCTAAATAATGAATTTGTCAAGCATTTCTAGTTGCATTTAAATTTGTTTTTATATAAACGTAACAATTCGTTTGGCTGTAACAAACATAAACAGCATTTTTTTAATAAGGATGCATTTTTTATATTTTGTATTTCCAAAAAGTAAAATAAAATGTTTCGTGCATGATAAAAATTAATTACTATGTATTTATATATTATTTATAAAAATTAATTCACATATTTTTTTAGTAAATAATTAACTAACAAAATAATCTAATCCAACGTACTAGAATAATTATATTTGCAATAGACTAATAATCAATTTTTGTTTATCTTACAATATAATAAAAGAACAATAATGCTATGTGAATATTTATTTTGTCCAATTAATCTAATTAGTCATTTATTTTTATTTTAAATAGAAAATTATTTGAATATTAAATAATACAAAATTAAAATTCTATTTCATATCGAATTGATCATTTATTTGATATAAAACTTTTTTATAAAAAAATGATCAAATGTCGAAATAAGCACTTTTGTATGCGTTAGTTATATAATCTGTTAGAGTTGTATAAACTGTTAGTGTCTCTAGCGTATCAAGATTGAGATGTTAGGAATCTTGATGTATAGCTCTTATAACTCTCATAGCAGTTATATGTTATCTTCCCTTTATAGCCGTTAGTCTTGTATTGCTGAGTTAGGTGCCTTGGCTATTTTGTGTAGTGTTGTAATTCTTTGATCATTCATTCAATTCTCTTTAATCTTCTCTTCTGTTCTTGCTCTGCATATTGCAAAACTGCTTCTCTTTGTTATGGCAGCTTCTGAGTTTTGCTCGGTTGCTTTGTTCCTAAGCTTTTTCCTTATAGTATGCAATGACTTATATTGATGACTATTTTTTGTATACGCATAATATTACGGTACTACCTTACCTTCTTCACCTTTGAATTATTTGTCTATTAGAGAAAGAATCATGATACAACATTACATACTTATAGTTCCATTTTTTTCTTTTAATTTCTAAATCAATAACAAACATCATGCAGCAATAAAGGGCGCTCCCCGTCACCTTTACGCCATCAGAGACCCGCAGCTTTTGCATTCACTTCGACTTCAACCATGCCTAAGAAAGATTTAGGTACGTACATATACACATTTTCATATATAAATTAGAAGTTATTTAGTACAAATCTAAGTTGATACAGATATACATGACAGATTTTACCCCTTACATTTCAGACAATAATTTTGCAGAGAAGAATTCGGTTTCACCACACAGATTCCCACTATTGCGTACGGTATCTTTCTCAAGTAGGCCTACAACACCAAATAGAGGAAGTAGACCAACCACTCCAAATCAAAGCAGCAGAGCAACCACACCAAGTCCTTCTAATAATGCAAAATTAAGGGTACGTAAGTGCAATGAATATAATGCATCTCTTCTCTTCTTCATTGCAATCTAAATTCGGATAATTACTTAGGACCATTTTTTAATTAGTTAACATCAGTATTTTTTTTTAAATAGTAAAAAAATATTTTTTAGAAGATATATAATTAATGATAATACTAAATGTATCATTGTACACATTTGTACACACCATTTAGCAATACGAAAAAATGTAAACATTAGCAAAGAAATAAAAAAAAATTGTGCTAATATTTATATTTTCTGTATTGCTAAATGGTGTGTATGGACGTGTGCAATAATATAATAGTACACATAGATTATAACTTATGGTTTATTTAAGTTTTAATTTTGATGGTTTAAAATTTAGGAGTTTAGAATTTATTTTTTTAAAAAAAAAGATGTTTACTGATCTTCACTAAAAAAAAAAAGTTGACTCTGTTTTTGAACTATTTAAATTTCATAATTAATTATCTGACAAGTCTCCTTTAATTTTTTGTTTTTAATTATATGTTTAGCAGTATCCTTCGGAACCTCGTAAATCAGCTTCAATGCGGTTCGTAGGAGAAAGAGATGAAAACAGAGAGATGGAGCCTTCTAGTAAAAGTAAACGCCTGTTGAAGGCTTTACTTAGCAGGCGCAAATTTAAGAAAGATGAAATGTTATACACTTATTTGGACGAGTATTGATCTTAGTTGTACACTTAATAAAATTAAATTGAGTGGTATGTGAAATTTGTGCCCAATACTTTTTTGTGTGGGGTAAATAGCTGTTAATTAAAAGAGTATGGGTTTTAATGTTTTATGATATTTTTTATGGAAGCTAATTAGTCATTTTCTTATTACATACTAATTTGTTTCATGGAGATAATATTAGGGGTCAATTTGAAGTATTTGAATTGAATTCAACAGCAGGGTTGTTGAGAATTGAGTGAAAGAAAAATGACTGTTTTTTTTTGGAATTAAGATAAGTTTTAATTTTCATACAAAGAAACATAAACAATTAAAGAAAAAAAAATATTTTGAAACAAACAAATTAAAATTACATAAATATATATAAACAATATATGCATATGCATTCGGCCTCATATTCCAAAAATACACATCCATAATTACCGGTGTGCTTATTCCTAAACAAACGTATTCTAACATCTACATTCTTGCGTATTCATTCTTGTTGCTACCTATCTATTTTTATTACTCACCTATTACATTGGGAAGTTGTTCTCATAAATTAATCTTGTCTTCCGTAAATTGTTAATCATATAACACGTATGGGGCATGCTCAAAATTCTTTTCCTTAAGTATTCCATGGACGCGTGCCATCTTTTCCTTTTTAGAACCCTAACACAATAAAAAAAATGTATTCGCCGATGCAAAGTATCTCACCAGTTGTGTTATTGGCTTTGAAATCCTCTCATCTCAGGTCATTTTCCGTCCCTAAATTCTAACTACCAAATTCTTAACCAACACATTCCTTTTTATTTTTGTAACACCCAAGAAACCTACTCTATTTTTTCGAAAGTATTCTTAAACGTTTCACTTTTCTCAACCTCTGAGAGTTCCTACATTCCTAAACAAACACCTCATTTCAAATTAAATTTCACACATACCTGGAGGACACGCTTCGCTAGACCTAGTAGCACTCATGATTTCTGCGAACCACGTTCACCGTCCCTTCTCTTTGCCCTTCAATGCTTGAAAGAATACTGTGATATGATTTTGGGTTAAGTATTATTATGGTCCTATAATTTTGATCGAAAATCAAAATTATCTTCAAATTTTTTTTTATTCAAAATGGTCCTGAATGTTAATTTTATATTTTAAAAACGTCCCTCCATATCTAAATTCTTTTTAATAATAAAATTACTCCTTAAATTGTATTACTACCGTCATTATAACTTCTCTATCTATGGTAATCATCACCAAGAAGACCAGAAATTTTTGAATAAGTATAAAAAACTAAATTTTTAAATTGTGATTCAACAAAATTAATGTTATTGGATTTCAGAAAATGTTTTTTTCTTAGAGATATTGTTGGTAGTTATCATGTAGAGGAAAGCAATGGTGGTAAAAGTGATGTAATTCCAGGGACAACCTTGTCTTTCAAAAAATTTTGTGGGTAGAAGGACGATTTTTAAAATAAAATAAAAAAAAAACGTTATGGACGATTTTAACTTTCTAGGCATTACATTACAATCTTGTTTTAAGTCCGAATACACTTGTTGCAAGGCATAGAAAATCACTAGTTAAATTATAGCATTCGGGTCCTTAGATTTTGAGGCACGCCTCATTACTCTTAGGACATATCGAGATTGGCTAATCTATCTTATTTTAATTTTTTTGAAATCTAATTTTGGTGTTTTGCTAAAAAAAAAAAACGTACGAACCAAGGCCCAAAATAACAGAGGTGGATCGTTATACTCAACAGATCCAAACTAAGCTTTTACACCTTATCGAGTACCCCTTGACCCTTTTCGAGGGTTAGACGTGGCCACATCTCATTCTGTATACATGTCGTTCCAAGGTTCGAACTCGATACTAGACACTTAAGCAATCCAAGCAACTTACTTTGGATGTGGTTGAACCAAGCATTGTTTTTTTTTTTTTTTTTTGGTCTGGGAACCAAGCCTTGTTTCGGTGAGGGTATTTCTGATTGGGTTTGGAAAATGCCACAGGCCCTAGTCCAAAAATATATTTTTTTTTACCAGAAAAACACAACTTTAACGTGACTATCTTGCTTGAAAAAAAAAAGTCCATAAAAAATGTGAATATCTTCTGAGCATATGATACAAGTATATTCCATAAATCAATCAACAAATGTCCATGACCAAAAAAAAAAAACTCCGTAAATGTCAAAAAACAAAAAAAAGAGTATATTCCACAAGAATATTTTCCGAGATTTCGTACAAATCCAAAAATCCAAGGCATATTAATGAGCATATAACACATATTCTTTGCATCCCTTTCTTTTTCTCCTTATTCGAGCGCTGTGCCATGTGAACCATTTTTTTCCCCTTCAAGCTCAGCAAGCCAACATTGCCAGAATCATCATCTCTGTCTCAGGAACTAAAGAACCAGGTACGTTTTTTCTTTGACTTTTTTGGTTTAGGATGAATAACAAACAGTGCCAATATGTATCATATGGATATACGTACAAAGCTTAGGAGGATGCAAATTGCTAATTATTATTTATGAGAGAATTTTTTCTTTTGGAGTACTTATTTGGTACAGTGAGAAATTCATATTATTGATCATATTATGTTTTCTCCTCCGATGCATGAATTATCTTAAGTTTTAACTATTATACGGTTATGCTAATTTTTTTTTCTTGTCCATGATAATTGATAATGCCTTTCCGCACTAACATTTTTTTACTTACCCAAAACTCTTCAGTTGATATATCATATATGTATTAATAAAGGTACGTTTTGACTTTGGAGTAGGAGATAGAAACACACTAGAAGAATGGGAAATATAAAAATATGTTTAGAATCTGTTATAATTTTTGTTCATGTAAAAGGTGAAATATGCTAAGTTTTATAGATACCAGCACCAATACTTTCAACAAAATTTTAGTGAAAACGGTATGTGAAGAATGTCAATGTATATAAATATACAATAATTGTAGGTGTACACATATTTTGCTAAACTAGTCTAACTAAATTATTTATTTTATGTGAAATAAAAAACTATTTCGATGTCAAATAAAAATTTATTTCGATGCTATTTTACTATTCGACATCGAAATGTTTTTTTATTTAGCATAGAAATAATGACTTGATTGAACTTACTTGGCTAAAATAGATGTACATATAACATTATCGATAAAAATATACTTAAATTATGCAAATTTTTTAAAATAAATGATATTTTTAATTAATAAAATATGTCTTATATCGAATTTAATTAATCTTAAATTAAATATCTAATATTCAATATAATATAAATTATCAATTTAATATCTCAATATTCTTAATATTAGTTATATCATCTACTAATAAATTTTTGAAGTAATAAATTTTAAAATTAATTATTTTTATTGATGTGACAATACACAATTATTTATACACGAAATTAGTTGTCTGTTTTTCATTTTCATTTATCTCATGAATTTGTACTTTAAGCTTTTAATTGGATTGTTATATTATTTAATTATGTAATTAGGTCTTTTCAGGTAAAAAAACATTAGGCTAACAGAATATTCCATTCGCAATTTGAGGATACACTTACATATTTAGGCATTTAGCCCTTAATTATAAGTATGTTTAATTTGACGATGGAATATACACTTAACTCCAATATTTTTTACACAGCAAGGACCTTATTGCAAAATTAAACATCATATATAGATTCAATTGAATACTTTTGAAATATAATGATTTAATTACAAATTTGATAAAACTATTTCATGCTTGATCCTCTCAAATTTCACAATTGAATGTAGTAAAGTCACGTGACCTTTTATTTCAATTTTAGTCGTTCATGTGAATTTTAGTGATTGATGATTCATGTTGTGACCTTTTATTTCAATTTTAGTTGTTCATGTGAATTTTAGTGATTGATGATTCATGTTGTATCCATTTTCCAGACAAATTTCACATTTGAATGTCCTCGTATATTTGTTATAGACTTGTGATACATTTCTTTATTTAAGAGTATCAATATTTTTTATGCAAATAATTTATATTATTATTATTATTTTCTTTTTCCCATTGATAAGGCACAGAATAATTTTTCAATCACTCGCCCCTTACACATGCTAGTACTCTGTAGTTTCATGAGTACCTTAGTTATCTCCTTGAATTAAATGATTTTATCATGATTTATTTATGATACATTTTGTTTCGAAGATAACCTTAAGAAACAAAAACTTAATGAATCACAATCAGGTAGATTTAGATTGAATAATTTATTAAAATTTAATTCTAAAGGTTTTCAAGGTATCTTTTCTTTACATTATTATCAAGTAAACAATTTTGGAAAAAAAAATATATTTGGTATATCAGTATGGTGGAACTATACTTTTACTCTTCTTTTCTTTTTGTTTTTTTCGGGATAGTTGTCATTGTTAAATAAAATTATAGTATACAAAATGAATGATGATGATGATCACCATCTTCTTTGTCTCGTTCCCTTTATTGGCAATGTATTTAGTCAATAAAGGGAAATGCTAGGTCAAGTTAGAATCCTCTCTTGAACTTTTCTGAACAAGAAACCCTTTGCTCCTTGAGAAAACACAGAATCTACATTGCCGCATTACATGAGCCTCATCTTGCGTAACGAGTGCTGAGATCTCTCACATTGAGGGCATCAAAATTAAAGATCAACCACCTGCAATGAAAAGGAGTTAAGAATTTCCTAGTCTGAATGCACTTATTTAACGCTAAAAAAGTCTAAAAAATCATGTAAGGATTGTTGTGCAGAAAATATAAATAATTACCAAAAAAGATGAGGTTATGAGCTTTCAACATTAACATATGAAGGGGAACATCCGACTCGAACTGGTTTTAAGCTTCTTAGAAACTTCCTTCCATTCTCAAATGCTAAAACAAGGATACCGAAGAAGTATAGTAGGCACAGATAGAGTTTTTCTATTAGAGAAAATTTAAAGGACACACTGTTTCCACCCTGAATTGTTCTGAGAAATAAAACCCTGTTCTCTGTCAACCCTGCACAAAACAATTATGTAATATATCAGAATACATTTGACTGTGTTAACAAGTTAGCAAACTAAGAATAGCATGTTTACTCTTCCATGATCATTGTAACTTTAGCCACATAAACCTATTGTTGAATTCATGAGATATCTGATTATCTTTAACCCAATAAGGCTAAAAATAGATCCTTCAGAGCAAATTGCCCTCTTATTGACTAGTACTTTATTTTTCAAACTAGGATGAATGCGATACAGTATGCTCACTCACTGTAACGCACATGCCCAGAAAAGTTTTAGTGGCCTAAGAAGGGAAACCTTTTGGTCAACCTTGTTAGTAATATTTTGTATGTTTTCATTGCTTTGATATTGTTAGTGAACTTCCAGAGGCAAGGTAGTGGTAATGTCAGTGCAACTATAGTCTTTCTGTCACTGTGCACAGCAGCTTGTTTGCCTCAGAAGGATTCACTAGTGAATCCATCTGGGACAAGGCGTGCACTGAAAAATGCCTCTTTGCTGTGAATATGTGGAAGATCAGGCTGTTAGATGCTAATTAAGTTATCTAGCCAAGTAGTAGAAAACAACTAAGAGTTTAACATAGTCAATGAAATGGATTTGTGATTGCGAAGAGAAAGATTAGCTATGGTTAGTTAGAATTTGGATCCTCTAACATGAAAAAAAAAATTGGTCTAGTGATAAAATGAGTGTTAATCACCATTGAATTTATAACTTCCATCATATGTAAGCCCCGCCATCTTAATTCAAGGGTGATTAAACACTTACTTTCTTATTTTACCAATATCTTCACTTAAGAGGATCTTGATCTGGTTAGTTAAAATTAGACTTTACTAAATCAACCTTGTAATGAGGAAAAGTGGCAAATTAGCGATTGAGGCACAAAAATGGTAAAATGTGAATATAGCAATATAGTATTGAGTCAGCAAAAGTGCCCCAACACCCACCACCCACGTTGCCCCCAACACCCACCACCCACCAATGTGGGTCCATCTCCGCTTGGAGCTTAATGAGCTACAGGAAACATTCATGGCACTTAGAGCTCATGCCAAATAGATAGTGCAAGAGAAAGAATTCTTACAATATGGAATACTTACAAGATTGTTTCGTTGACAAATTAGTCCAATCTTGTGGGTGCTGCTTCTCTCCTGATGCCTTGATCAATTCAAACAGTGCTTGATTAACCTGAATTTTAAATTGTTGTAAGTCCATTTCTAGAATCAAACATAGCAAATAGTAGAAAATGCCAAACTGAACATGCAAAGTTTGACATGCTACTTCTACAGAACTCAAGTAACCAGGTATTTATCACATCTTTGACATGCATAATATACCTCTTCAGGTCGTTCATGACTCACTAAATGACCTCCATGAAGATCAACCATTCTAGCAATTGGATGAAGCCTCTCAGCAAGTCTCTTAGCATGATCTATCCGAGCAATTATGTCATGCCTGAATGTGCAGGAAATGTGTAATCAAAATCTATTAGATAAAAATTATGTCAAAGATGAATTCTCTGCGCATGCATACACGTATTCATGCATAATTCATTGCATATGTTTAATGCATAATTTTAATTTTGCTTCTGTGTAAGGATAATATTGGAAGACCAGGTTGTCAAGCAATATTTGTGGTCCAGTTGGCTTCAATGATTAAATCTGTTTCCTGAAGTCGGCAATGTAAATAGTGAAATTCTGGGTTTGGAAGTATGAATCGTAATATACGTCACGATCACCGTGATTCAATCTGTTTACTAAAGCCAGCAGTACAAATCGCATGAACTCTGTGTGCAAAGGCAGAGTGTACATTTCACGCATTATTTGGCTTGTGCAGAGTAATCTTAACATGATCAGGTGTCAAATAGTATTACATATTACATAAATGTCTGCAGTTATTCACCTTCCATGAATGACTGAAACAAGAAAACCTCCGGATTTCATTGCATCAATATCTGCTTGAGTGACTTTATGTGTCCAACAAGCATGCATTTGGCCATCAAAACCACTGCTAGATTGCATTCCAGATGATGATATACATTTGACATATTGCTGAGAGAAATAGTGAAATTGAGTTAGGATAACTTAGGAAAATAACTTCCAAATCTTCCAAATTCTTAAACAAGCACTGCATGATGATTAGTAATATATGATCTGTGTAAGGGTAAGTTAGAAAGAAACTAATTACAGAGAAGTTTGAGTAAACTATCTTACTGTATAGTTTATACAGGTTTCTGGTACATTGCTATTTATAACTATGGAACAAAGACTCTAGTACTCCAGAAAAACTGCTTAGCTTAATCAAAGCTTATTTAATATACCATACCTGATATAATATTGCTCTCCTCTTTTCAGTTCCAACATATTCCTCAAGATATTCCTGCATTTTTTGAATAAAATGTTACCATAAACATAGATATATGGGTTTCTGTACAGCCTAAGTAACTCAATTTATTAATTCTCCTTCCACACAAGAAGTGTTTTACCTGTGAGTAGTGGGTGTCCAAGTCAACAGCAGCCCTTTGCTCAGGAGTCTTGGCTCTCAAGAAACGGAAAGCGACAGAGAATGTCCGTCGGTCAAACTGATCAAAAGGAGAGAAAAAGGAAATATGAGGATTTTGGCTATTGAACCCACGTTCGTGGACATAAATTGAAAATTGTAGTAAAAGCCTAGTAAAACTAATTTTCCATGTATCAGATTAGATATATCATAACTCAATCAGATACAGATTCGTGAAAATATAAATAATTGTTGAGTCTACAAAATAACCATTCCCCCTAATAGCTAAGATTTCTGTACTTTGCTTATTCTTCCACTTTCCCCAGTTGTAAATAAAATAATTATAGTATAAAAATAATTTAATTCTTTCAAATTGTCTTAGTTGATGACACACAAGCTATAAATATTTCAGAATCAATCAACAAAAGATCAACCCAGAAAATGGGGACGTTTTCAGCATAAAAATGCGATAAAAGAAAATTTTATTTGGCAAGTTTGATCAGTGAATTGTCTACCTACACAAAAGCACGTAATGTGGGTGTCTGCGTAGTTGCATGAGATTCCAAAATACCCAGAAAACAAAACAAAAAAAGAAACCAAGAAAAAACAATAATCTTTACAAGTACTATAAGCCAGAGTAGGGTTTCTTTAGAAACCTCATGTCCAACGGGTGCTATGGCACCACACTCAATAGGGCTTTTCCTTGGTCAAATTTTGAGAGTGATCATGTCCAAATGTGCTTTCTTCTTCATTCTTTTTTCCCCCTCTATTTAACATCACGTGTTTTATGGAAAGAAGTTTTCAACATGCAACATAAAAGAATTGCCTATTGTGCTCAAAATTCGAATTAAAAACAAGAATAGCGTATAAACCATAAATAAATTTATGGTATGCAAGTTCACACATGCCACATCCTGATCTGAACTGGTTTGACAGTTAGAAAGGAGTACAAAAATTCATGTTATTTGTTCCCCTGCATCTCTGATTGGCAGAGCGGGTGAGCTATAAAACTTCGTGATATAAATTGTACTAAAAACAAATCAAATTACTTCTTAGATTTGACCAAAGTGTTGAAAGATATGGATACACAATACCTTTGGAAAACATTGAAAACCTCCCCCTGTTCCATTGAGCAATGCCAATGAGAGAATTCTATCAGGAACCAATGCTGCTACTTTACAAGCTATCATAGATCCTGTTATGATAGGGAAAATTAATTTAAATTGTGTACAGATACACCAAACCAAAAAGAAGATTTTTCTATATTACAAAATAGAATCACAACCAAATCTTAGAAATGGATATTATCACTCCTATTTCTACTGAATATTACACGAATATGTTAAACAAATCATGTGCGACAAGGAGTCTCATTATCAAATTAGGAATGAAAAATTCAATTCTCTCAAATCTATATCATAAGTAAAAGATGCTGTCGTTAACAAAATGTTAGTTAATCTTCCAAAGCACAATTTCAATTTTCAAGAAACCATATTAAGAGAATATATAATTATATATCAGCTACATTTTGAAATCGTCTTAATCAACACAAAAGTTTATACTAGGGATTAATTTATTAGTGCAGAAACCTACTCCAAAATCCCCAAATGAAAATTTCACTATCAAGGACCAGGCCTAGTACTTACTACTTACCCATTGAGTGCCCAAAAACGTGGGCTTTCTTCCAACCTACATGATCTAACAATGCAATTGCGTCCTTCGCCATGATCGTGGTTCTGCAGCCAATAATAATCACCAATCAAGACAAAGCCAGAATCCATAACCTTCACCAATTAAATTTTCATTCCCCTTATGTTGGAGAACAGAAAAAAGAAAAAAGAAAAAAAGAAAACAAAAATTGTTGCATTGTCAAGAACAAATAATAACTAGAACAATAGAACCTTTGCTAGAGTTTAAAGTAGAGAATGATGGGACCACTTCTTCATCCAATAATGGTGGGACTCACAACAATTCATCTCATTATCACAACAAAATTCTAGCAAAAAAATCTAATTGCGTAAGATTTCCCATTTAATAAAACTCAAGCGTGGCTCATTGTACAACCGCTCAACTAAAAATCAAAGACAGGATCGAGTCATCGCCCGAAAAAAGAAAAGAAAAAACTGCCAAATCCAATCGAAAATGCTGAATCAAATGAAAATTGTGATGAAATGAAACTCGGAACTCACGAGTATTCGGATTTTTGGAGTGGCACGGAGCTTCTACCCACGCCACGATTATCAAAAGCGCAAACCTCGATACCCTCACCACATTCATTGTCGTCTCCGCTCGAAACGTCGTCGTTTGGGATGGTGGTTCCGGTGAAGGCATTTATCTGTGGGCCCCACGCCTCGTGTGTGGCAGCCAATCCTGACCGTTAAATCTCCATAAAATCAGTAAAATCCAATAAAAAATAATAATATCTTAACCGGTAAGTAAAAAATGTAATTATTATTAGGTGATTATTGTTAAAAAATAAAATAAAATAGAAGAATGAATGAATGAAAGAAAGACCTATGATGAGGAGAACTTTGGTAGCGCCGCGACCGTAAGTTTGATAGAATATCTTTAACTCATTGTTGATGGGACCATCGACGGGAACGACGGCGGAGGATGCGGCCGCGGAGGGGGCGGGTTGGTGGACTCCGACCTCGCAATACGGCATGATTGCGGCGGTAGAGGATTGGGGATTGAGTTAGAGAGCGATAGAGGTAAAGCGCGCGAGCAAATAGAGAGACAGAAAGAAAAGAGGAGGAGGAGGAGAATGGAGGGCGCATTTTAGGGAGGTAATATAGGAAAGCGGTGGAAGTTGGGCGGGAACACGTGGCGGATAATGAGTGGATGGGTTCCACGTAGGATGGACGGTGGCGCGACGCGGAAAAGGTTTGTTTAAATGTCAAAATGCCAACGCCAACATTGAATTGATTCGAATCGAACAAGTCAGAGAGATTAGGAACAGTTTCATAAAACGTGCTTAGTTAAGTGATTTGTTAATTTAAAAAAAAAATAAACACACAAATATATGAAAGAGTAAATCCTCACTTTGGCCTAACTATTTAGCATTAAGACATGGTGTCATTTAACAAATTAATAATGACAATCAAATTCCTAACCAAATATTTTCTAGGATATATAAAAGCAATAATGCTAGATAACCAATAAAAATTCAGCCAATATATAAAGTTGGCAAATGGTTGCTTTAGGTTTTGGATGTTCTATGACCTTCATTGTGGATGTTCTATAAATAATAGTTATTGATGTTCTATTTTTTATTAACGGATTTGTTAGTTAAAAAATAATTGGTTACCTATGCTTTTCCATATAAAAAATAACAACACGACCCTTGATAAATGATCTATTAAGGGTGATTGGAATGATGATTTATTCTATATGAAATTATAACTAAAATATTGGTGTAGATTAGATTACGTTAAGTAAAGTAGTTAAATAAATTAAATTATTTTTTATTTTTAATTATTATATTTATAGGAAAATATATATTTTACAAATAATCACTTCATATTAGTTATGAAATTAGACTAAAATATAATTAACAAATTAATTTTTAGGATAAAATATCGTTTTCGTCCTCAACGTTTGAGATAAATCTCAAAGATTTTCTTAACGTTTGAAACATTTGTGTCTCTAACATTTTCAAATCGTATTAATTTTGTCCCACTATGAAGCAATGTTAAAAATTACTAATAAAGATATGCATGTAGATATTAGTTCATATCACCAAAATATTATAAATGACAAATTTATTTCATCAATGCCTATTATTATTTCTCTCATCGTACGAATATAACACAAAAATCAAAAGAAAAAAGCACATAACGTTTCTTATTCCTTATCCAAACCTTATCATTCTAGAGTTGTTCAAGTGTGATCGTGGATAAAAGTTACATATAAAAAAGTTGTTGATTAATTAATTTTGTAGAAAGAAAAAATTGTTAGAATTTATTAGAAAAAAATTGATAATGAGACAAGATTAATACGATTTCAAAACGTTAGGAATATAAATAGGACGTTCTAAACGTTAGCGACATTTTTAAGATTTACTCAAAACATTCGGAACAAAAATAAATTATAACACATAAATTTCAATTTTATTCCATGCATCCAAAGAGTTACTGCACCAGTAAATAAATAAGAAAGATATGATCATGAGAAAAACACTAGAATAATCATCTTGGAACTATTAATATCCCTTAATTTTAATCAATAAGTTGTGAAAAGTGTGTTAAAATATTTCATTTTTGTTAATATAGTCCTCACAGACTTGCTCACCAACAGACAAATTTAACTAAAATTAATATTAATCTAAATGATTTAGGTTAAATATCTAAATTGTCATCCATGAATAATCGGAAACTCAACTTGCTATTCTAACCAAATAGTCTCTCGAAGAATAGTAGAAAATTATTCATTCATGACAAATATAAACATAATTAAAGAAATAAAAAGTGTAGAAAATTGTATTGATCCAAAATATAAAAAAAATAAAAGAGGAAAAGTAAAGTACAGAAAAACCCAAATCACACAAAGAAACTACCAACACAAATAAACACACAATTAGCCCCACACTTAGCTTATTCTTCATCTCCATTGTAGTCACTCTCTCGTCCAACTTTGTGACCTTAGTCTCCACCCAACCAATCAACCATTGTCAGGTGCTGTTCTACATCTTCATGTCCTCTACACATATAATTTGACCAATCTTTTCTAATTATTCAGTGTGTCTATTTAGTCAGAGAAAGAATTTACAGTAGGATAACCGAGCCTTCTGTCACAAGCACAAACTTAAAATTCAATACAAAAGATCATTCATTGCACATCAAATAAAATAACCAAAATTGCTTACCTTGAAGAATGACCAGCCAAAGAATAACCTATTAGGGTTGTTTGTCGTTTATGACATGTATAGCACAACATATTCCCCAGAGTGGCACTTAGGTGCCACACCGTCCATGTCTTCTACCTCCTTCAGCAACAATACATCTTGCGCCGCCGCCGACAACCTCCCTAATCTCTCACCCACATCGCCGGCGCTTCCTCTCGAGCCTGATGAAACTCTTTCGCTCTCCAACACCATTGAGTCTCAAGTGATTTAGCTCTCAAATTAATTTGGGAAAGAAAACCCTAATTTCGACAGGCTTTATCCCCGTTTTATCTGCACTCAAAACGACTTCGTTTTGGGTTTAAGTTGCTAACGAGACTTACTTTGTCCAGGCCAGAGCCGTTATGGACACATCAGCCCATTAACGGCCAATTCATCACTTTACATAACGATCACGTGAGTCACAATAGCAGATGTGAAATGATGTCTAGTTTTTTTGAACGTCAAGGATATATTTATCTTTTTTCCTTTTTTATTTTTCAACTAATGGATTCGCAATCTAATCTAATCCGATCCACAAATATGTGGATCAAATCCGAAGGCTAAAAGTATAAATCTCTTATCTGTTTCGATCCAATGAAATTTATGCGAATCAGATCAAGATTTTGCTCAAATCTAATCCAATCCGCACACACTCTTACCAATTAACTATAAATTGCCTAGTGCCATTTACTTAGGCACTAGGATTGGGTTATTTCAATTTGCAAGCACGTTCTCCATAATATCGGGAACATTGTTTAAATGGGTATATTTTTTATAAATTTATTTAATTTGATAAATAAAATATTTATTTTATTGAAATAAAAGATTTTCTAATTAATAAGTGATATAATAGCACAAGTTAATATTGTTAATAGTAAATATTTTTATATATTTTATCTCAAGAAATATATAACAAATATATTAAAAATCTAAAATTTGCATTTTCTGTAAAGAAGAAGAAGATAAAAGTACACATGAATTATCACACAGTGGATAAAAGTATACATGAATTTTTTAATAACTCAAATATACATATAAAATATTATATCCATGTTCTATCGTTTGGACAAAAATACACATGAATTTTTGGTTTATTAAAAAATTCATGTCTACTTTTATCCAACTATAAAATATGAATAGAATATCTAATATTTATATCTGAGTCGTTAAAAATTCATATGTATTTTTATCCACCATATAATAATTTATGTGTATTTTTGTCTATTCTTTTTTTTATAAAAGTTTTATTAATTGACAATTTTATTATGAGTAATGTTACGGCACCAATATTAGGGGACTAATAGGGAGCCAATGAGTATAATTAGGAAAATAATATATAATAAAAGAGGAGAGAGAAAAAAAAAAGTCTATTAACTACTTATTAACTAACAAATTATAGGCTCTCTAAACTTTCTCTTTTATCATATGTCCTACGCATATTGCTAATCTCGGTTGGTCATTAAATCTAGTTAATTAATACGACACACTTTATTTGTGGGGGGTAATCATAGACTTTTGACCCAAAAAATTTCTCGTTGAATTTGAGCATGTCAAACTATAGTTATACTTTGATTAAAAAAAAAAAACTACAGTTATACAGCCAGCTTTTTTTGGTGACATACAGTCAGCTTTAAATTGTAAGGAAAATTTAGAAAAGCAAAAGAACTACTAAATTAAACTTTATGAACATTTTGCATACTGTGAACAATTTAATTTGTACGTTTTTTTTTTACATGAATTTGTACGTTTGATCAATAATGTAAAACAAAATTATACATATTTAATTAAAGCTAATATAAAAGATATCTTCATCATTGAAACATAGAAAAGATATTGATAGGAGTAAGATCTTCTATAAATTAGAATTGTAAAAATTAGGAAGAAAATAGAAGAATTAGAGGAAAATTAGGGAAGAACAATAGGAAGAAGAAGATAATTCCATTAGAGAGGAATTCCAAAAGAGGAAAGATAACAATGTCATTGATAATTTGCATGCTTGAGTACATATTTTCCTTTACTATTTATAGTAAAATATCTAACTTTCTAGATTATTCTAAAGACTATTATAAATGGGTCTTAAGCCCATACCTATACATGTATCATTACCCAACCCTTCAAAACAACCTTATCCTCAAGGTTGGAAAAATATAAATCCTAATTAAAATTGTAAAGTCAAATTACAATCAAATTAACAACAAATTAATATAGAAGAATACTAGCTTTTTTTTTTTTGGTAAATGATACTATTTTATTTTTTTATTCTACTGCCTAAAAAAATTTTCACCACCAGGATTCCATTGTGTAATAACAAACATTAAGCTCACTAACTCCTCAAAATCATTTGCTGTAGTAGTAGGCCAAATCCTTAACAACCTAAGTGGCCCATTAATTTAGAGTTGGTCCATCAGCACTTTACCGTCTTCCTGACACATCGAGAGAAGGAGAACCAACCTAGAAACCATGCCGCCTCCCTGCCATGTCCAAGTGATTTCAGGAGGTGCAGCAGCCTGCGTCACCACTAACACACAGCCGTCGTACGACCACAACCCACTGTGGCTATCGTTGTGTCCCGCCACGCGAAAACCAACGCTCTCCTCAACATTTTTCGTTTCACCTCCGCAACCCGCCGTTCTCATGCCTTCTCTGAGCACGCCCCTTCTCGGTCCCACGGGAAGACCGCCGCTAGGAGAGGTGGCGGCTTGGTCACGATCGGAGAGATGCGACAGAACCAAGCTAATCCATTCCTCCACGTTGCTCCGCCCTTCGCCGACACAAAAGATGTTCTGCTTGCCGCCGTTGTGAGTGACCACTTTTCCCTCACGGAAGCGCCGACCTCAGCGCTACTCCTAGTGCCGTCGTAACCAACATCGCTGATGCCTCTCATCTTTGTCGCTGCGTCTTCCACCGGCATGGCTCTGTCTTCCATCGACGCGGCTATCCACTTTTTCTTCGCGAAGGCTCCGACCTCGGCGCTCCGCAATGCTGCCCTGGCACCGTTACCAACACAGCCATTACGTTTCTGCTCTGCCGTGACCAATGACGATCCCGGTTCACCCTCACCCACCGCGACTGAATGCAGATCCGGCTGTTCTGGAGGTGGCCGATCCACCAAAACCGTCACGCTCTAATCGAAAACTCCCTGGTAATTGTTGCTCCCATCAGACTCATCTTCATCTACTCGATTCTGAAACTGCGATCTAATTTGTATTTTTGAATTCAGTTGTGGTTTAGTGCTCTTACTGAATTCTGGATCTGTATTTACTTCTTTAGATTTTGAAGGATAGCTGAATTCCATTCTTCTTCATTTGTTGAGTAGTTGTTGATCCTTTGAAACTTCAATTCCGATTTTTCTTGAATTTGTTGATCTGACTCTTGCATTGAATTATCGATTGATGAATCTGTTTCTGTATATTCTTATTTGGCAAATTCTGGATCTGGTTTCTCAATTTCTTCACATCTGATTTTATTTGGTTGAATTTATGGATCTAAATCTTGCTGGATTTGTGCATGGGATTCTTGATATAAATTTTCCTCCTCTTCTCGAATCAGCTTCCTCAAAGTTGCATTGATATTGTCACAGGATTGCTGAAATTCTGGACAAATCTACAGCTGTTTCTGATCACTGAGGAAGGATGAAACAACAGGAGAATCACAGAAAATAGGTTGATAGGTTGGAAGCAAGAATTTGAGATTTATTTGAATTTGATCCCAAGTGGAAATGCTTGAGCTCTTTGAATCACCATGCTAATCATGGTAGATTGGCATGGTGAGCAATAAAAGCACCAAATGATAGGAGTAAAATCTCCTATAGGCTAGAATTGTAGAAATTAGGAAGAGAATAGAAGAATTAGAGGGAAATTAGGGAAGAACAATAAGAAGAAGAAGATAATTTCATTAGAAAGAAATTCCAAAAGAGGAAAGATAACAATGTCATTGATAATTTGCATGCTTGAGTACATATTTTCCTTTACTATTTATAGTAAAATATCTAACTTTCTAGATTATTCTAAAGACTATTATAAATGGGTATTGAGCCCATTCTTATACATGTATGAGACATAATAATAATAATAATAATAATAATAATATTGCAATTGTTGATAACCATGGCAGAATGACAGTTCCTATCATTATCCAAAACACGACGGACGATGGTTTATCGGTCTTTATCCTATTTTAAATTGGATGACGGATTTTTTTTTGTTGGACGGGAGCCAGAAAAACTAAAGAAATAATAATAATAATAATAATAATAACAAATTTTATAATATTAATAGGATAAGAAGATATTAAGTTATTAATTTAAATTTATATTAACCAGATAAAATAGGGGTGTTTAGTAAAAATTAAGAATGATTTACTTTCAAATTTTAAATTTGATAAATTAAGAGTATATATTTATTTTGATTTTTAAAAAATTCTAAATCAAACATATTAATTTCCTATCAAAATTAATTATATTATAGACTTCAATTTTTTTCATAAGTTAAATTGATTTTCATAATATAATTTGATTTTTATACTTTAGAAATTATTCTATCTTATAAAATAAAAAGTTCAAATTAATTTAATTTATAAACAAATATTAAGAATTAAAATATAATTAATTTCAATTGGAGAGTAATATGTTTGTTTCCAAATTTTTTAGGATGAAAATGGATATATATTTATAAATTAATGTAGGAATGTCTCATATGCGACGAGTACCTTCAGAAGTACATGACCGAAAGAGGAAAGAAAATGGCGTGTTTAGTAAATGAAGAAGAGTGGTGCATGTTCTAGTTCATTTGCTCAACCTAGCCACGGGCATGTTACATGTGTGTGGTTGAAAATGAATGAAAAAAAAAAAAGAAAGGGGGGGTTTCACGTTGTTTGCATTTTACAATCAGATTAGAATTGGACATTAATTACTATTTTCCTTATGGACGTGGCACCCAATCTCATCACCCACCCTGATGTCTCATTCTTATGGATTTAACTCGAATATATTTTTTTAGACCTAAGAATATGAGTGAATCTAGGGTGAAAATAGCCTGGGCTCAGCGGATAGAGGCGGAACTTGAATGAATTTTTTGGAGCCAAATTAAAAAAATTAGTGTAGAATTATTAAGTTATGCTAAATGTATATAAAAAATTAACTACTAATTAGTTATCATTATAAAATATATATAAAAATATAAGATACCATTGACAATGATTTAAAAAATATATATATTCATTCGTAAATACATAGTGATTAATTTAATGATTGAATTTTAGTGTGTAAATAATATTGATGAAAATTATATAATACTATACTATTATTTATATGGTCACAAAAAATTAATACTATTTATATTTAAGCAAATGTTTTTTGGTATAATATTTAAATTTATTAATGTAATTTTCAGCATATAACAAGATATTTTGGACTGAGTATTTTAAAAATTTTATTTATTTAAATAAAAAATCCGTCCTTTTTCATCATTGGGTTGTTTCAACTTTCAACCCATTAAAAGTATGTTTAATGGCTCTTTATCGTAGGCTATCTTCGAATTAAATAAGTTTACTTCTTGTAGAGTTCAAGGAAGTATTGCAGAGAAATTGTATATGGTGAACTATCTATCAATTAGATATCAACTTTAATTTTTTTAAAAAAATCAATGATACAATAAGGCATGCTCTAGAACGACTTTAGATAATGTTGAAGAGATGATAAAATAATTTAGCAATTAATCAGTCGGCTTACAATAATATAAAGAACAATTATTCTATTTGAGATTTAACCAACCAAGTCATTTATTTTTATATTAAATAAATAATTATTTCGATGTCAAATAATATTTTATTTAGGTATAATTTTTCATACTATTTAACAGTAAAATAATATTTTATTTAACACATAAATAAATAACTTGATTAGATTTGATTGGGCAAAATCACTTCTTTAAATAATATTATCCTATAAAGTATACTAGGAAACTTCAAAATTAAAACTTTAAAGGAATATTTTTTTAAAAAAAAATGTTAAAATGACATATAATACTTGAAAGAAAAATATTCTAATTAAAACGTTAATAATGGATCCTATACTAGTGTCATTGTCTTTTTTAATACGATTCATGTGGATAAAGTCATCTAGTACTCTCTCTCAAGTGTTGCTATAGAATCTGAGTCGTGTTTTATAAAATTCAGAATATGCATCCGATAACAACCAAAATAATCAGTGCAGTTGAGACAGGTTTCTGGAAAATTAAAACCAACCACAGCAGTAACAAATGTCTTTGACTAAGAAGGTTCAACAATAACTTACTTCTTAGTGTTAAACAGCAAAACATAGCAATCAGAGTACACCCAGAACAAAAAGATGGTTGTGTATCCTTATCCATGCTTCACAAGCTCTTATAAATAACTAAATATCTATCACTAGAGGCAAGGAAGTTGAAGAGAATTCTTATACAACAAATCGGTAGGTAACATATCTGCCTGCTGTCTCACTTGGCCGGATTATCTTAACAACTTGTCCACGCTTCAATCCATAATATCTTGCAACAGGATCAGTAACCTGAATCCTAGGAAGCTGAGGAAAAACCACATCATATATATTAGCGTTGAAGCAACATGTCAGTATGTTGCAGAGATTTGAAGTACAATACTATAATTAAACATACCTGAGTTTCTTTTACAGTATATCTCTCAATCAAAGTTTTCTTCTCAGCATCAGTAAGTACTTGATGTTCAGGGACAAGAACATGCTCTTTTATGTTGATCAGCAGCTCCGCTTCCTGCATCAACAGGTATTTTTACATGTTGAAAATTGCATATGAAGAATTGAGCTATGAAGATAACAAAGTGAAGCAACCACATTTCTAGCACCACAAATAACATGATATAGAAGGAAATAAAAGAAAGGAAAATCTTAACCATTGATAAAAATGAAAAAATAAACTAAAGAAATAATTAATATACTGCGTCCTTTGCTCATTTATCTCTTGGTGAAAATTTCCCACTACAAGATAGAAGGTAAAAGCATATGGGTAAATGTGTTTCTTAAGCAGCTCCCACCATTATGAACTGTGTTGCTGTTAATTGTCTCTAAGCTTGCAAGATAAAAACACAAGGACAATAGTCACTCACTGTATCCTTAAGTAGTATGTTTCAAATTCGACACCCAATGTCAAAAAAAAAATTCGACACCCAAAAAAAATGCAAATGAAGTTTGGATTAGTGATTTTGGGAGACGTGGAATAGAGTCCAAGGAATTTATAATTGGTTTTCATTGTTTGGATTGACAAAATGAGATAGAATAGAATGGTGTTATCGAGAAATAAATTATTTGATTCGAGATTGATGATTCGAATTCGAAAGGGTCAATTTTATATGTTCAAGTTTTCAATCAGTTATTCGATTTTTAACTATTAGATTCGAAGTCCACAAGAGAAAAAGATTATCAAATTTTGGCTAAGTCCAAAAGTCTGAATTTGAAGGAAAGGAATTCGAATGAGGTTTGTCCAAAGATTTTAAAATTCGAAATTCGAAACTTCAAGCAGTTAAGGGGTTTCAGCAAGAATTCAGGAGCAGTTGAAGGGAGGTTACCAAGAAGCTGCAAAGGCGGGAACGGTTTACTTTTTAAGTTCTACACGTGGCAGATTAGGATTGGGTGGCAATCCTTATAAATACTAGAAGAAAACACCGGATCAGGGTTGGAAATCATACACTCGGATACTCACTACACATTACTCACATCCATCAAGCGACTTTCTGAGACTTTGTCGTAGTCCAGTTTTTCTGAGTAGGTTCCATCCATGCTGATTTACGTTTTTTGTTGTTTGTTTCATTTAATGCTGTTGTTCTTCCTTTCGTCTGTTTTATTTGTTGTTTCTATACAGTTTGTATGATTAAAATTGCTACACTTCGGAATTCTGTGAAGTGTTTTCTCATAATCTGTTTCTCTTTTTAATAAAATACTATAAAACCTATAACTTTGATGCACTTCATTGGCTGGTACCCGTAATCCTATTTTTTGTGAAGTCTATTGTATGATTATCTGAAAAATCATAAAACCCGTAAAACAAATTGGTACGCCCGGTGGGACAGTTTTATTGAAAAGAGTATTTTGGCCTTCGATGGTACAAGATTGCATAAATTATGCTAAAACTTGTCAAGAATGTCAAAAACATGGAGTAATTCAACAAGTCCCAGCTTCTGAACTTCATTCGATTATAAAACCTTGGCCATTTCGAGGATGGGCTTTAGATCTTAT
>JASCZI010000090.1:39483-53021 GCA_036250425.1 Stylosanthes scabra
GTATTTAGAACTTTACCATATATTTTCTAATTACCTGTATCAAATTACAACCAGCAACTCAGGCAAGTATATAAATATACAAGTAGCAACGGTGCATAATAGTTATCATTACAAAATTACAATACACATTCTACCCCTCTAAACATTCCGAAATACATGAATCGAGGGTAACAACTCTCCTAGACCCAACCAACACCGCTGCGACCCAAGGACTTAAGTCCGACCTTGAACACAATCCAAGTACCTGCACCTGCCACTAAAATATAGGGGGTGAGAACAAAATTCCACATTCTCACCTTTGCGAAATACTATCAAAGTAGCGGAATACAGTGCAAATAGATAAATACTTCTTTGAAAGTGATTTCTTAAGTTAAAACCATTTTGGACCCCAAAGTTTTAAATCAACACCACAAGATACACAAATACTCACAACCCATCATTCCAAGGCACACGTAGTCAATCACTAGACTGGTTCACACAAGTCACACACAACCAAGCAGTTCAAACACAAACAAAGGCAATTATACAAGCAACAGATAATACAGATAGCACTTAGGCAAACCAATACAATTTCACACCCAAACAATGCAATCAAATGCAAATGATGCATGCCTGTTCCTACGGCCAATGAGCTCATTAGATCGGTTATAAGGCCAACCCGATCTGGTCCGGTAGCTAACCAAAGGACCGTCTCTCTGAAAGCACACCCAGGAGGAAAACAGGGCTAAGGCCTCTCTCGCCTTCCCAACATCTCTCTGGCGTCGAGCTTATATCCAAGGAGGACCACAGAGCTAAAGGGCCTCTTGTCACCTCCTCCCATCTCTCAAGGACTCAGAGGGATTCATCCACACCACCAGGAGGAAAACAGGGCTAAGGGATCTCACCTTCCCACCATCAGGCATCTCACCTTCCCACCATCTCTCTGGGGTTCATCATAATTCACCAATCATCAACATCATCTCTTTCATTTCATCTCAAACTCGTTTCAAGGCATAGTTGGAGTATGGGGATTAATGATACACTTTTAAAACCAATATGAAAACCTTTAAATATCAATCTCAATTCGTTAAAGAGGCCAGAATCGATTCTAAAAGGATGTGAATCGATTCTCTGAAGCCTTTGCAGAGAACCTTCGTCTCTGGAGGTGTTAGAATCGACTCGGAAGTCTCTCGAGTCGATTCGAATCACCCTGAGAAGCCAAATCTTCATTTTCTCTCAAATTGGAATCGATTCGTATCTTGCACGAATCGATTCTCTACACAGAGTCCTCATAATTCATTTTTGTGAAAAGGAGAATCGACTCCAGACTAGAATCGATTCTAATTGGACCAAAATCTATCTTTTGCTCTCTATGCAGATTTGAATCGATTCGATCAAGAGGTGAATCGACTCGACGGCTTGAAAACAGCATTTTAACCAAGTTCTAAATCATGCGGGTCGATTCCCTCAAGGTACGAATCGATTCATTAGTAGAAGGAACCATTTTCTGCAAAATTGAAGTCTTAGTTGAAAAGCCCCTTTTTGTAAAACCTTTCATAAACAACCAATTTCAGTCTTTAAACCCACTTTAGTAAAACATGCTTAAATGTCCTTCCATTTCTTTCCCAAAATCAACCACCCACACTTCCCACTACCCTCATCATTTAATTCTCATACCATCAAGTATTCACAACTCTTTTAACAAGGTTTTCCACAACCAGCATATTCACAAACCCAATCACATGGGTTCTCACAACCAATTCAGCAGTCACAATTCACAAACAACAAATTCAATCTCAACCAACACAAATAAGCACTCAACTGTTATTTAGAACAGAGATTTGGTTACACTTTAACAAAAACCATGTTTGATCATTTTAAGCCAAGGATCAATATCAATATTTTCAAGTACTCATAGCCACCATTTTAGAAATCAGATTTCAAGAACCAAATCCACAAGGCATTAACCAGCAGCTTTAAAAATCATTCTAACTCAAAAGCCAACCAAACACTCAACCACATAATCAGTCAAAGTCACATACACAAGCCAACATGTACTCATTTGCAATTCACTCACAAAACTCATCAAGTATTCTCAGTTTAAAGCAGTTTCACCCCTACCTCATTAGAATCAATTCCAACCGTAAGCTCCTAACCGTTAGCTCCCGCAATGACCGCGGCGCGCTCTAATTCCACGGTCAGTATGACTATAAGCCAGCCTCAGTCATTTTCCTACGCTTTGACAACAGCCCCGACACGGCAGAATGACACCACATAGTTAGCTGAAGCGGAACCAATGTGCTATTATTATCACTAAAACAAAAACTAACATCAACATTTGGAACCAACAGATTTTACCTAAGGCGTGGAAGCGGACCAAAAATCAGAATTGAAGCTCGGGTAAGGTTTAAGTGGCGGTTCAAGCGACTCTCTCTCTTCGTTTCTTTCTTCCTTTGTCTCTGCGTCGTGTGTGGGTGTACCGAGTGTGAGAGGAGAGTGTAGGTTGTCTAATTGGGGTTAAGTTGAAATTAGGGATTTAGTATAATTTGGGGCAATTGTGGAGTTTAGTGAAATAGGGGGTTAGGTCAAAATAGGGTTAGATGTAATTGGGGTTAATGTGGGATTGGGTGAAATTAAAGAATGGTGGTTTAATTCAATTAAAATACATCTTAGGGGTGGGTTCACAGAATTGGGTTGTTACACTGCATCACCGTCTTCCTGATTCTATAGAGTCTGTTTATTTCCTCCTCCGACAGAACCATCCTTTTTCCTTTTGTATTCACGAGCAACCAAACAACAAAATATAAGGACATCCATGTTTACGAGATAAAGAAAATTCGCACCAAACAAAATTAGGATTCAAAGAACGAACAACAAAAATATAAAAATAACAAAAGTGTGGAGAACGTACATTAAAATTTGAAATACTATCTTTAATGAACATTGAAGTCTCAATTCCTTAAAAAAACGAATACTAAAACACAACAATAGTTCAAAATTTTTGATACAACAAGAGTACAACAACTATGAATTTATTAGCATTTTTTTTATAATTCATGTATCTTTAAAAAATAAAACTAAAAGAATACAACCATACACAGTATATATAAGTCTTGAACTTAACTGAGTTCCAAGCAAATATAACATAATAAAATCTTTAAAAGTGTCAATAGTTTTCAAAATTCAAAGTCGAAAAACCATGATCAATATCATTAATGCATCAAAATTATGCAGCAGGCTGCTCCTCACGGCAGAAGCTTCTTTCTCGGGTACATGTGCAGAGCCATTAGCAGTGGCATCCTTTGGTTATAGAGTTTTATTTATTTATTTATTTTTTTAATAAGGTATTCAAAGAAAACTAAGTCTAAGACCACACAGTCCCACACACACCACAAAGAAATCTCAGAAAGACACTCTCAAATCCTGGTCAGTACTAATTATTGATTATTCTATTTCTATTTTCTATCTCAAACCAAGAATTTGTTTTTTTGACGGGACGAGAAAGAATTTCTTTTAATCTCATCATGCATATATATAGTATAGACATAGTATATACATTGTATATATTGTATATACCTGAATCTCACGAAGGAGATAACACTGATAAACGAAATCTTCTCCACAGACAGAGAGGCACGGCGAGGAAGCTACGAAGCCACAAACAGGGGAGATGACGCGACGCGACTCACGGAACAGACAGGCGACACGGCGCGGGGAAGACCGAAAGAGACAGGCTTGAGTGAGGTGTCGTGAGAGGTGAGACTGAGTGAGCTTCAGAGCTTGAGTATGGAGTAATGTAGGCTCTGGACTTATTACTTATTAGGGTTTTCTTTTCAGTATTGATTTTCCTTTTTCAATTTGATTATTTTTTTTTCTTTCAATTTGACCCGGTCTGGTTTCTAAAACCGACCGACTCAATGGTTTTTCAATATATTGTCCGGTCCAATATGGTTTTCAACGGATTTGGTTCAGGTCCTATCTTTTAAGTTTTAATCTTATTGGATTGGTCTGGTGTCCGATTTTTCGGTCAAACTATCCGATACGGACTGGTTTTTACAACTTTGATTAATATTTATTTATAACATTTAAAGGTTTAATTATTTTACTTGTTCCTATAGTTTCACCAAATCTTTAGTTAGGTCTTTATACTTTTTTCCAGTATTCTGAAAATCGGACCAAACCGGTATTTTAGCAGTTTTTTAATTAATAATATTATATTTTAAATAATTTTATAATAATTTTAAATTATTTTATTATATATTTAAATAAATTGGTCTGACCACTATATCAAATTTTATAATTAAGTTTCTATCATTACAAAATATAATAAAATATTCATTTACATAAAATTAAATTAATATTATCTTTTTTACAATACAAATCCTAAACAAATACACTGCTACATAACAAAATATTTAGTTATATTTAACATTTGAATTAATATACGGGTATCATTATATATCTCCATATATTTGTTGTCTTCTTCTTTCTATTTAAATTTCTGTGTTGTGGTATATTATTTTTGTGCTATATATAACTATTTCTTATATGTTATATTCATGTATTTTCTGAATTTTTCTGTATCGATATTTACATTTTCTGTATTGTAAATACTATGTATGAAGGTATATAATAGTAAATATAGAATTACTATTAACGTTTTTGTCACAATAAAAATTTCATTACAAAATAAAATACGGCGTAGGAACCTAATTTAAAAGTAAAAAAATATAGGGACTATTTTGAAAATTCAATGAAACTATGCAGAGCCCAAGATAGTGTTGGATCAATGGCATACACATTGTAGAGTGCAGAGCCTCTCCCAATTCCCACTACCACTCATCAATTAATTTTTTTCTTCATTTGGACTTGACTTCCAACAATACATCAATTAACAAACTTTTAGTTAATTTCCTAATTTGTTATTCTCTAGTATATAGCTTCTTCTTTTTAATTCTTTGTCTCAATACGCGCGGATAAAAAAATTATAAAAAGATACGCGCGGATAAAAAAATTATAAAAAATGTACTCCCATTACATATCTTGTCGTCAAGGATGACGATATGATATTATACATATCATGCTGTCTTTGGCGACGAGATATGACAAAAGAATCTATAAATAAGTTATGTCCTCAGTTAGAAAGGGACATTTGCAATTTGTCCTTTTCTGGTTGGGCCCATTCTCCATTCTCTCTCTCTAATCCTTATGCTTCCATATTTATAATGACTGACATTCCCCTTCCTGCTCCCACGCGCCAGGTTGGTGTTCTTGCTGGAGCAGTGCGCTCTAGAGACATCAACAGTAAAAATGAAGATCACAGGCATATTGCGACTGCTCTCGAGGTTAGTGATGATTTTCTTTGGAGCTCTTTATGGTTATTTTCTTAGTTTAGCTGGTGATAGGGTGATTACGGTTAGTAATGTTAGAGACATTAGTAGGGTGTTAGATATTAGAAACCTTTTAAATTATTATTTGAAAACCTATTTTATTATTTTATTTTAGTGTAACAATTACTCTCCCCCACCGAGAATACTTCACTATTCCCCATCACACAAGCACCTCCAGCAGGATGTATCTTAGAATCAATCGCCTGGCCTGAGCCTCCTGCCAAGCCTCAACGCCCACATCGTCCATCTAGACAAGTCCGACCCGCGACTTGTGGTACAAGCGGACACTTACAGCAGCAGCGTAGGCGTAGATGACTGTTTATGTTACTGTTTTTATATTATCTATGTTGTTATATTATCTTTGTATGATATTGTGTTTATTATATCATATTTTATTGTAACACATTACTTTAACGCTGAGATCCCATATTTTTTTTTGTTCATATCTTGTTACCAGGGCGACAAAATATATATAAAAAGGCTTTTTTCATATATCTCGTCGTTATGTAATAAGAGTGTATTTTTGTAATTTTTTTTATCCACATGTATTTTTGTAAATACCAAATTTTTTTATTTATAAAAATAAAAAATTCGTGCATGTATGCATTTTTATTATAAAACAAATACAATAATTATACACAACCAAGTGATTTTGCCAACCAAGTCTAACCAAGCTCCCTCCACGCACGCGCTCATTTCTCTCTCTTCATTACTGCAGTTTCTTTTTTCGTTTTCTCTTCGTCACATTAAGAAGAGAGGAGAAGGATGATGTCAGCAGCGATGACGATGACTACGATGATAGAGACGACGACGACGACGGTAGCAACGATGGCGACGACGATGATAGTGGCAAGAAGATGAAGAGAAAAAGGAGAAAGAAAAGGAGGAGGAGGAGAAAGTGGAGGAGGAGGAGCAGGAGGAGAGGAAAAAGAAGACTAAAAAGAAGACCACGCATAGGCGTGGCACCAAATCCGTTTCTATTTTCTTTTCAAATCCGTTTCTGTTTTTCTTTCAATTCCGTTTCTGTTTTCATGAAAATTCAATTCAGGTTTTATGTGGAAATCCGTTTCTGTTTTATATGAAATTCCGTTTCTGTTTTTATATGAAATTTCGGTTTTGTTTTCGTGACCCAAAGTGACGCTTGGATGTAAACAAGACCACGCTAGGCGTGGCAGCAAATCCATTTCTGTTTTCTTTTCAAATTCGTTTCTTTTTTTCTTTCAATTCCGTTTCTGTTTTTGTGAAAATCCAATTCAGTTTTTTATGTGAAATTCCGTTTCTATTTTATATGAAATTCCGTTTTCTGTTTTGTATAAAAATACGTTTCTGTTTTTTATGAACATCCAATTCAATATTTGATTATCAACATCAACGATAGCAGCAACAACAACAATAACAACAACAGCAACAACAACGTAACGTGGAGAAGAAGGAGGAGGAAGAAGAAGAATAGAAAATGGAAGAAGAGGAAGAAGAAGAAGGTTACGAAGATGGTGGTGGCAGCAACAACCACGGCGGCAGCATCCATGGCGGCAACATCGACGACAACGACGATATTAACGATGATGATGTTGCAGTAGAAGGAAGAAGAATAAGGAAGAGGAGGAGGAGGCGGAGGCGAACAATCTGGGCTTAGGTTTTCGCGGTTTTGAAATTTGGGGGAGTGAGTTTTGTGTGTGTAGTACACGCGCCGGGTGAGAGTGAGAGAAAAATACTTGGTTGGACTTGGTTTGGCTAAATACTTGGATGTGTAGTATTACTGGCTAATCAAAATTCTAGATGTACACCTATTTTTTTCAACCAAGTCCAACCAAGTTGTTCATGTGCGCACTTAACGAACAAAAATTTATATGTACAACGAAAATGTTTTTATAGTTGACATGAACAGGTTTTAAAACCTTTTCGTTTGTTTTTAAATTTTCTGTTCGTTCGAGTAGTAAAATTCTATTCGTGCGCGTGGGGTGAGAGTGAGCAAAATTCACTTGGTTTGACTTGGTTAGAGGAAAGATGTGTACATGTAGTATGATTGAAGACCTATCTCACCACTGTTGTCCACAACTAATACATACTCTCTCTTCCTCAAGGTACGCGTCTCTCAACTCTCTCTCCTTGGTCTCTTTCTTTCTTTTTATTTTTCTTTTATAAGTTAACCACCTTCTCAAGATGCAAAGGAATTAAGGAATCCAGATACATGCATTTGACATACTCCATCATACATTATATTTTTAGATTTATACCACTTGAAGATAATTGCGAAATGGATGTTAATAGGAAATCATCGACATCCTTGTCCACGAGGGGAACACCTAAAGGGTTTCTATAAGCTAAAGAAATAATTTGCATGCTTTTTAATCATCGCAAAAATGTTTGATTTAATTACACCACCCTCCATTTAGGCAGAGAAAATAGAAACTTTACATAAAATAAAAAGATAAATTAAATATGTAAAATATGAAATTACAATGAAATTGAAATTATAAAATTATCTAACCTAATATAATTTTTGCAATATGAATTAACTCATTTAAAATAATAATATCAAAAAATTTTAAGAATTAAATCAAAATTTTAGCTAGTTTAACGTCGCCTAAAACTACGACAAACCGGTTGTAGATTTCCAGACCTGCCACCATCTAACGTCGATGGTGTAGTGTAGCCACGTATAACACAAAATGTCTTGACCTATTCATACTTCGTTCTTCATATTAAGTACATATGTTCTTTAAGAATCAACTATATCCAATTGAAGTCTGAAGCCACATAATATACATTTCTAATCAAATTTTGGTACACTCTCCTCTGTATTATATATAGAAGTACAGAAATGTAATAATATCTGTTGATATCCAATGCATATACACATAAAAAAAATATGTCAGATAAAATTAACTATCAGATTAAACATATCTTAAATATTTATACCATTTGATATATTTGATATATCTATCTTAGAATTAACCAATAATATTTTACAAACAATGGAAATAAGAAAAAAAAGAACATATCTAGTAATGTATATAAGTACATGAGTATGCAATTCATATAGTGGGAACATCCACCCCATGGTCCAACCAAGAAAGAAACCAGCAACAACAAGACTTAATCCCAAAGCAAAAGCAAATGCACAGTTTCTAATAACCCCACGTCTTCTGGTTTTCCTCTTTGCACCTCTATGATAACTCTTCTTAACATCTGGCAAGAGATTAAAAAATTGTTGGTTCTTGTTTCTGAGTTGAAGGCAGAGATTCTCAAGCTGACGCACGTGGAGCCATTGCTTGTAAGCAAAGAGCTGCGAAGCCTGTCTGAAAAAGAGGCTCACTATGTGCTCCTTCTCATTGTAGGCTTGTTGCGCTGCCATTTCGGCCTCTCTTGCGCGAGTTTGAGAATGACACAATGCTTTTAATAGCTCCGCCTTGCGATTGTTCTCGGAAATTGTTGGGTCATCATTGTCACATGAATCAGAATCTTTGCTCTGGCTGGAATTGGAGATATGTAAAATGAATTGATAATGTGATAAAACATAAGAAATATTTGTTTTCTAGAATTATTAGGCATAAGTTGAACATAGCATTATCATGATAATTCGATTAACCAAAATAAGTAGTTGTAAAATTCAGGAAGGAAAAAGTCACCAATGATGAAGAGTTAAGTATACAATATTCCGAATTTCTGGCTACCAAAACAGCTATAAATTAGGAACTCAATGTACAAAATGCTTGTATTTTACAACAATAGATCATGTAAAATGTGCAAAATCAAGAATAAGTAGCATCTATTTTTTGTAGTATATTATTAACCTATATGAGAGGTTGGAGAGAAATGTTCAAAGAACCAGAAAGTTTATGTGCATATTTCCAATGGAGTGAAGATCAATGTAAGAAAGTAGAGAATATAAATTCTTAAAACATTAGTATCTTGCAGAATTCAGCTTTGTTAAAGAAAATTGCAACTTGTTGGATGTACTCAAGTCCTCTATTTTTCATTCAACTCAAATATTCATCAGTCATTGCTATCAAAAACATATAATGAATGATGCATCAATTGCTTTCAGCTATGATAACAGCTTTACTTTTAAAGCCTCGGCATCATCGAGTTCACTTATTCGAACATGGATAACCAAACCTAGTGTTAGAATAATTAAACAGGATAGGAATTATTTCAGTGACATAATTTGGTAAAGTTAAACATGAAGTGATACATATTCATATAACCACATTAAGGAACACCTAAAGTGAAGTGGGTCAAAAACCTTCCAAACGGAAAAGTACAAAAGAAAAAGAAAAGAATGCCGCATATCATGGGAAATGGGACCACAGAAAGATTAACCAAAAAAAGCACAGTCTTGGAACATTGATACTTGTAGAGGTATAAGAGGCAAATAGAGTGACCAAATATTTATTGAATAATATGCAAGGGGTTTAAATCCATCCAAATTCATAATGTTAAAGAAGAATGGTATTTAATGACAGCTAGTTGACTGAGGTGTGAAATGGATTAATAGATATATGAAAGGCAAAAAGATAATGAATAGATTAAGAAATTAAAGCCAAGAATATGGTAAAATTAGCTTCCATCAAGACAGTGGTGGCACATCATAGGACTAACACTAATATGACATCCATCAGGTGCTTCTCATGAAGCAGGACATGCTTTTCTAGCTAAGATGTCTCTTAGATAATGCAAACATATGTGTATATATATATATTTATATAACATCCCTCTTTGTAAGTTCTTATACATGATGAATCTTATCAATCCAACAGTAGGATTCCAACATTTCCCTACATAGATCAATCTAATAAAGTTTTATAAAATTTGGAGTTGATTTAATATGTTATCATAATACTTTATTTATGAGTATATTATAGTTTTAAAAATACAAGAAAATATGACTATTAGTCTATTACTTTCATATCTGGCAACTTATCAGAACTTCTGTTATGGAGCATTTGACTTGAATTGGACTCACTTGGAGACCAATCAGATTCCAATCCTTTTAAAATTGAAGATGGATGGTGGTCAGAGGAATCAGGAGGCATTCTCAAATCATGGGTAGTAAAACGATGCTTAACCGCAAAAGCAGCTCTAGCTTCTGCAGATGCCATTACTTCTTGTCTTGTTCACTGATTATGTACTTTCTAATGGACAGCCATCTGAGAAATCTGTTAGAAACTTAATAATGTAAGTTGCATTTTATGCAATAAGAAACTCTAATCTTACCAAAGTGTTATTCTCAAAAGTCAAAATACATAAATAAACAGAACAAGACCAACAAATTCTCATTCTTCAAGCTAATCAATAAGCAATACAGAACTAAAAAGAGCTCTCTAAAATCACTATAGAATATCAATCATTCAATTGACGACCCTTTGTTTTATTCGCCCACATTTAAGGTGTAAAAGGCCAAACAATAATCTTTTCTTCTCTTACATAAACAGCTCTAGTTATAGAACATTGCAAGAATACAAGTCATCAAAATGCAAATTAAGTAGGACCCTGATCCACAAATAATTTAATATCCAAGAAAAGATAATCGATTCTCGAACTAAAATTCTCTCCCTTTTTAACCCAAAGTCAAACACGTTATAATAAGAATCCAATAGATAAGAACAATATTCTATGTCATTTTTAATTTCCAACGAAGAATCAGTGAGCCTGAACCAGATTTTAAGTTCCAATTTGGTCCCACCGATAATCAATTCAGTCTCTGAGTATTATAATAATGAATCAAGTTGACTCTTGTATCACTAAACTATTTTAAAACTCGGATTCACGGTATAAAACTGAGCACCGAACTCATTATCAAATGAAAACTTGGTGATCAAATTGAACCTTACTTACCTCTTTAAAGTAATTAGTTTACATAGTGTTATTCGAAAATAAAGATTTTCGAAATCGAAGGGAGATGTCTGGTCTTTTTTCGAGAATGATGTATATTGTGATGATGGTCTTGAAGGAGTCATTGAAATACTTCTATAATGTTGTATTTCGAATTTGAAAAGAAGATTCATGAGGAGTCTTATAAAATTTGACTAAGTCCAAAGCTTTGAAAATCAAGAGAAAAAATCGAGTTTGCATTCGAGTCTATTTAGGTTATTCAAATGAAGGAAGAACATTTTAAAACATGGACGGTTAAGAAGCCAGCGAGATTCTAGGGAGCGGTTACCAAAATTTGATACGAGTAACTTGAGAGCGGGAATGGTTAATGCTTCAAGTTTCACACGTGGCAGATGCTCTGAAGATCACACAAAAGCACCTTTCACATCCACCGTGCGACTTTCTGACTCGTGTTCTTCTTCTGGTTTTCTCAGTATGGTTTCCTACCATATTTCTCTTCTTTTCTAATTGTTTTTATTGTCTTTTTATGTCTTCTTTCATACCATTATGTTTGCTTTTATTTTCTGTGATGTGTATGATTAACACTATTACACTTCGGAATTCTGTGAAGTGTTCTTTATATAATTTTATAAAGTTTACAACTTTGATGCACTTCATTGACTGGTACCCATAATTCCTTTTTCTGAAAAGTTTATTTTAAAGATTCTATATAAAATCATAAAATCCGTATAACAAATTGACACGCCCAGTGGGACTATTTTATTGAAAAGCGTCAAAGTTTTTTCTATGGAAACTTGTTTGAAATTTGTTTGAAAAGTGATTTGCATGACTTTTGGTTTGGTTAGTTACATGATTTTAGGGTTGTGATATTTGAAAAAATTGCTGTAATTTTGTATGCGTTTACGTAGTGGAAGGGTAATTCAAATGTCAAATTCAAATACAAATTCAAATGTTGAATCAAATCCATCAGTTTCAATTAATTCTCAAACTTCTTTACAAGTTTCTATTCGAGGAAATAATAACGGTGGAAGTAACCGTAATGGGAATGGTGGCAGTAATAACCTTCGTTCAAGAAATGTACAACCACCATTCACCCCTCCTTCAAATGTATCTCAGGGTGTACAGTTTGGTACAAACCCGCCGTTTTCTACTTCTAATAAAACAAGTAGAAGTGTTGGTTCTTCAACTTCTGGTGTTTCGAATCAAACTGTTAGAAATTTGATTGAAGAAAGCCAATTAGATTTAGTAAATTTGTTAACTCAGCATCTTACAAGTATTTTGAATCCTATGATGGCTGATACAAATACGAAATATGAACAATTGGCTAATAGAATCGAAAGAGTATCTCGATTAGTTGATGAAGATGATGTCAATGATTTTGCTGAGACTCATCGAAACGTGAGGGTTGTTCATCGAAATGAAAATGCTGATCATGTTTTGCAAGAAGTTCAAAATTTAAATCGAGTTGATCAGTATAATGTAACTCGGGTTGTTGAAAATGTTTTAAATCGAGTCGGTTTGAATGTGGGTTTTCTAGATCGACCACATTTTGCTTCTGCATTTCCTCAATGTGTTCAAATTGCTGAAGTCCCTAGAGGAATTAAAAATCCTAAAATTGTTACAAAATTTTCTGAGGAAGCAGGAGAATCAACCGTCGAGCATATTGCTCGATATTTGGTTGAATTAGGGAATTTGGCAAATGATGAAAATTTAAAAATGAAGTTTTTCCCATCTTCTTTAACAAAAAATGCTTTTACTTGGTTTTCGAATTTAAGACCAAATTCTATTACGAATTGGGCTCAATTAGAAACTGCATTTCATAGTCAGTTTTATAGAGGAGAGTTGAAAGTTAATCTAACTGATTTGTTTGCAATTAAAAGAGAAGAAGAGGAAACAATAGATGATTTTATGATTCGATTTAAAAATGCAAGGAATAAATGTTATGTTACTATTCCTGAATCGGAGATAGTCAAAATGGCTATCATGGGCTTGGGTTTCGATATTCGTCGAAAGCTTGTTAATGTCCACATTCCCGATTTAACTCATTTAACTGAAAGAGTTCGACAGATTGAATTGCTTCAGAAAGAGAAAAAAGAGTTAAAGAAGAATAAATTTTCGAGCTATAAACCTTATTTGAAAAAAGAGAAAGTTTCTTATGTCGAAACTTTAGATTCTAGTGAAGAATCTGATCATGAAGGTTTTGAAGTTGATTTAGCTGAGTTGATAAAAGGTCCTCCTTATGTTTGTACTTCTTTGAAAAAGTTAAGTAATTTTGAAAAAGGAGTTGATTTTAAAGGAAATAAGAAATATAGCTTCGATATTACAAAGTCG
>JASCZI010000090.1:61461-77833 GCA_036250425.1 Stylosanthes scabra
TAACATTCATGTCTCCTTTCATGATTAGTTCGTTCTTCTTGGTAGATGGAAAAAAAGATTTAACCTTCTCAACTTCTTCTTTGGTTATAAGTGGACTGACGAAACAGTGTAACTTGTCTTACACTGCGAAGGGGAAAAGAATTTTCTTTGGATTAAAAGTATCTTCTGGGTCTTCAATAATGGTATCATAGTCCCGGCTATAAATTTTGAGGGAAGTTTTGGGTTCTTTGTGCTGCTGTGCTTGGCTATGAGTTTCTGACACCATGGATAAACCTAAAATAAGCTTGTTTATCAATATAACTCAATGCTGATCAATTCAGTGGAAAATGAAGCTTTTAAGAATCATAAGGAAGAAGGAAATACCTTAAGCGGATGATGATGAAGGTTTGGTTGAATTAGAAGAATGTTGTCACTGAAGATAGAGATTGCAGAGAGTTGAAGAACTAATGAAGAAGGGGAAGAGTTTGCAGAGAAAAAGAAGATGAAAAGATAAAAGGAGTTTCTAGAGAAGTAAAAAGTAAAAGAAAAAGAGAGTGTGGTTTTTATAGCTTCTTTAAGAAGTCAAGCGAGTGACAGTTATGATTTGATAGAGGGAGAGGGTAGCAGAGAACGTGGGCATGATCCACGATAAATACGTCATTATTAGCGAAATTAAATATTTAAAATATTTAATTGAAGTTGTTTAATTCTTTGGATCAAAATTTATTCTTTTTCAAAGTAAGCGTCTCGAAAGAATAAACCGATCCAAGGGGGCAATTTGTTATTCGAAAATAAAGATTTTCGAAATCGAAGGGAGATGTCTAGTCTTTTTTCGAGAATGATGTATATTGTGATGATGGTCTTGAAGGAGTCATTGAAATACTTCTATAATGTTGTATTTCGAATTTGAAAAGAAGATTCATGAGGAGTCTTATAAAATTTGACTAAGTCCAAAGCTTTGAAAATCAAGAGAAAAAATCGAGTTTGCATTCGAGTCTATTTAGGTTATTCAAATCGAAGGAAGAACATTTGAAAACATGGACGGTTAAGAAGCCAGCGAGATTCTAGGGAGCGGTTACCAGAATTTGATACGAGTAACCTGAGAGCGGGAACGGTTAATGCTTCAAGTTTCACACGTGGCAGATTAGGATTGGATGAGAATCTCTATAAATACTAGAAGATTGTATTGGATCAAGGTTGGAAATTTATGCTCTGAAGATTACACAAAAGCACCTTTCACATCCACCGTGCGACTTTCTGACTCGTGTTCTTCGTCTAGTTTTCTCAGTATGGTTTCCTGCCATATTTCTCTTCTTTTCTAATTGTTTTTATTGTCTTTTTACGTCTTCTTTCATATCATTATGTTTACTTTTATTTTCTGTGATGTGTATGATTAACACTATTACACTTCGAAATTCTATGAAGTGTTCTTTGTATAATTTTATAAAGTTTACAACTTTGATACATTTCATTGACTGGTACCTATAATTCCTTTTTCTGAAAAGTTTATTTTAAAGATTCTCTGTAAAATCATAAAATCCGTATAAGACATAACAAGCATCACAAATTCACAATCATGCTAATTTCTTTCGATGCCTAAAATTCAGTCACTCATTCAATGAATCGTAACATACATCTAAGAAACTTTGGCATGCAAAGAAAAACCAAATGGTTTTTTTGCTAATTGGACAAACAACAATTCACCAAACCTAACTGGCGAACTCAGAAAGAAAAATTGAGGAATAGGAAAAAGGCATGTCAGAATATCAATGAAGATCATAAAGAAAAAAAAATAGAGAGAGAGAGAGAGGACCTGACTTCCTTAGTTCCTTAGCAGAAAGGATCCACTTTGGATTTGGAAGGTTATCCGTACGGTTTCAGTTCTTTCAGCAAGTAACTAATAGAGAGAGTGAGAGAGAGAAGAATATTTCATTTTTTTTCTTCTTTCACACACTAACCATTGTCCTTTTATTTTGTCCTCTTCAGACTTGAGAGGTGCTGAATTGAATAATTGAATATCCCCAAAACTGGAAATTTTACAAGAGTCCATATAGTATCCCTATTTTGACCATGTTGCCAAAATCTGAAATAAATATCTTCTCTTCAGCTTATAACCTTGTATTCCATTTTTGTTTTTATTCCGTTTCGTGTCTTGGTGTGCTTGTAGCTGTACTGTAACCACTACAACCACAATTTTGAGGATTTTGTTGGTAGTTAGCCATTAGATTAAAAAAATATTGACAAAAGGAATAATATTGCAATGCTGTGCTAAAGATAATTCAACTGTTGGTTAAAAATATTGTCTAATATAAATTAAAATTTATGACTTCCAAATAGTTTTATTATAATATTAAAGCATCTTTTATATAATAATAGGTGTAAAAATTGATTAGAAAAAGAAACAATTAAATTAAATAAAAAAAATAAAAAGTAAATAATATAAATATATTGATAAAAATTTAAAGAAATCTAAAATTATAAACTTATCAATTCTGCTATCTTTATAATTACTACACTATAAATTTTAATTTAAATATTACAATAGAATATATATTATATAATAAAAGATTTTTAAAATAAATTTTAATTTAAATATTACAATAGAATATATTATATACAATAAAATTTTTTTTCAAATTTTTGGGGGCTGAGGCCACTGCTCGCCCCCTTTATATCCGTTCCTACGTTTTAGTACACATCAGTTTTATATCCGTATAAAAATACTATTATTATATATGGACCATAAAAAGTAGAAGATAGTTAACACACTAATGATAATATGTTATACATGTGTCAATTTGGTATAATATGAATCACTAAATATAAAATATTTTTAAAAAGTGAATACTACAATAAAAATTTTAAAATTGTTTTCATATAAAAAATTTTCATTTTGAGTATTAAATGATAAATTAAATGCTTTAATTTTAGGATAATGTTAGATGTATCATTGTACACATTTGTACACACCTTTTAACAACACAGAAAAATGTGAACATTAGCACAGAAACTAATGTTTATATTTTTCCGTGTTACTAAATGGTGTGTATAAGTGTGTACAATGATACACATAGATTATTTTTAATTTTAATATATTATAAAAGTATTATTTTTTAAGCATTACTATATATCTCCTTTCCATATCATATCATATACATTCATTTATAGCGCGGTTTTCCTTCCAGCGATGAAGCAGGAGGTGTCGATCTCTCCTCGAATGGTTTTCGCAGGCGAAATTTCGGAAGGCGCTCTTATGGGTATGGCAAGTTGATATTCTTTGTGCATCGATGAAGCAGGTGGTGGCGTTATCTCCTTGGATGGCTTTCGCTGGCAAAATTTCGGAAGGCGCTTTCATAGGTATGGCGAGTCGAGTTGCTTCGTGTGTTATGGTGGTTACGGAAGGTAGCGGTGTGGTGCCTGGATCCGTTGCGACAGTCGGTGCCGCTTGGAGTCCGTCTCTATGGCGTTGTGTTTGTCAAGATTATTGCTATAAATTGGGGTGTGGTTTTGTTATATTTGCACTGTGCAGAAGGCTCTTCTTCGGTATCTACTGGAACACCGGAGGATAATGTGTTGAAAGCCTTGTCTTAGATTATTGATCCAGACTTTGTAACATATATTGTTACTTGCGGATTCGTTAAAGATCTGCAAATTGATAAAGCTCTTGGAGAGGTCTTAAAACCACAGGCCTAAATCTTTTCTGCAACGTACTTGTAAATGATAATGTTCTTATTGAATTGTTTTTTACTTCGAATCTTAGGTATCCTTTCGGTTAAATGACATAATTACCATTGTTTGAGCTACAGCGCAGTTTAAGGAGAAAGTAAATAAAGTGGTGGCGAATCTCCCTTGGGTAAAGAATGTCAAAGTCACAATGTCCGCACAGCCAGCAAGACCTCTATTCGCCGAGCAACTTCAAGCAGGTTTATAGATAATTTCAGATATTGTGGCTGTGTCCAGTTGCAAGGTTGATCTTTCTGGAAGGTTTTTTCTTCATCATATGTTGGTCTTGTTATATTTGTCATAGTTTGAAATTTTTTCTTGTCAACCTTTTTCCTTCAATTTTCTTTTTTAATTCATCACGTATTTGGTTTAAGATGACACCTGATAATTTTCCTTTCTTTTTAAACATGTGTATTGTTCTATTGAATGTATCTGAAAAAGTTAGAAAAATAAAAACCAGCTATACTGTTTCAAACAGGTTTAAAGCTAAACTTTAGTTAGTTAGAAGTATGATTGAATCTATTCAGTTTCGGTTCACATCATTAATTCCTTTCATGTCAAAATTTGTAGGGAGGTGTTGAAAAATCAACTATAGCTGTAAACCTTGCTTACACTTTGACTGATATGGGTACTAGAGTTGGCATATTTGATGCTGATGTTTATGGTCCAAGCTTACCAATTATGGTTTCTCTTGAAAATTGATTGCTAGAAATGGTAATATATGATGAATCAATTGTTTTTGGTTATTAGTATAGTTTGAGTGATTTATTGCACACATAACTGTTGAGCATCCTGCTGCAGAATCCAGAAAAGAGGACCATAATTCCAACTGAATACTTGGGGGTGAAGCTGATCTCTTTCAGATTTGCCGGACAAGGACGTGCAATAATGCGTGGCCCAATGGTTTCTAAAGTCATTAACCAACTTTTGACTACTACTGAGTGGTATGCATTATTACAGGAAAAAGAAATTATGCTAAAGATATTTTTTGAAGATTAAATGTGTTTTACTTGATTTTTCATATTAATTTTTGTACAATATAGGGGCAAGTTTGATTATCTTATTATAGACATGCCTCCCGGAACCGGAGATATTCAACTCTCTTTATGCCAGGTTCTGCACTGGACTAAAATATTAGCATTTGCACTACTGATGGCTTGATTGTAGCTTGAGTTGAAATTTGAACTAGCTTGATTGTGAAGCCTGTATAGAGTATATCCCCATAGTTATTTGCCTTAGTATTGGTGATTTCTAATCATCCTTCAATTTGACTATGGTGATATCACTCCAGATAGTTCCATTAACTGCTGCTGTAATTGTTACCACTCCTCAAAAGCTGTGATTCATTTGACTAATATAACTCAATGGCATAACTATTCCAATTCCTTGTTTTTCTTACTCTCTCTTGCTCCGGATTTTTTTTTAAAAATATGAAAATAACATGTATATTTTGTATGTTTATGAATTAAGGTAGTTTGTGTTGCTTATGGAGAACATGTGTCATTTTGATGCTGATGGAAAGCGATATTACCCATTTGGTAGAGGTTCCGGTTCTCAGGCACGAGCGAGACTGTTACTCTTTCTAATTGTTTATCCTTTATTTGTTTCAACATACAACATTAAAAGTATACCTTTTTTAAATATCTTTTACATTGTTATTTGGAAATCAAAATTAGCTATATTATATTTTTGGTATAAATACCTACGCGGATTAATTCAATTTTGAATATATATTTTGTATTTTATTAAGTATTCTATTTTAGGTAATGCTATTTGAATAAGTGATTTTAGCCAACTAAGTTCAATCAAGTGATTTATTTATATGTTAAATAAAATATTATTTTGGTGTCAAATAGTATAAAAAATTGAACATATATAAAGTTATATTTAACATCGAAATAGTATTCTATTTAGCATAGAAATAAATGACTTAGTTGCACTTGGTTAGCCAAAACCACTTATTCACATAGAATTATTATTTTATTTTAGTGAATAATTTTGGTAAATAATTTTATTAATCTAATTTATTAGTTTCTTTTCTCCTATTAAATTGAATTTATTTTAAATTTAAATACAATTCAATTATTTACTCCCGTGCTCTACACGAGATAATTACACTAGTATGCATAGTTATTATACTTGACCTGTCAATCGAACCGTTCGAGTCACAGGATCAAAGGGTTAAAGGTTCAACCGCCGGGTCACTGATTGACCCGTTGGCCCGGTCCCACTAATAAAAAAATATATAAAATATGTCTTCATTATAAACTTTTTTAGTTAATGTATCAGGAGTTGAAGCTTGTTGAGATGATGGTGTTTCTGATGAGGCCATCCTAAAATACATAAAGAAAAATTGAACAATCCCATTATATTATTATAATATATAAGCAGAATAAAGCAACGTAAAAAAATTGAAGCAAGCAGTACTCAGATTCAAATACTCAGACTCAATAGCATAAAAAAAAATTGAAGTTTAAAGCAGCAAAAAAATAGGTAGCAGCCAATATAAACTAAAAAATTGAAACAGCAAAAAAAAATTGATAGACAAACTAAAAAATTAAAGCATAAAAAAATTGATAGCAGTTACTCAGTGTCTCAGTCAATATAAACAAAACATTAAAGCAACAAAATTAAATAACCATGAAAACAAATTACTTGGAAGAAGATGAGGAGGACGGCTACCGGTGGAGTTCGTTCAGTCCGGCGTCGAGGAAAAGGAAGACCGCGCGGAGGAAGAAGTCGACGCAGAGGGCTGGTGGCGCAGAGGAAGACGGCGACGCAGAGGACTGGCAGTGCAGAGATAGACGCTAACTAGCGATAATGAAGGGACGACGAAGAATGGCGACGGAGAGAGGGGATGAGATAATTCGGTGACAGGGGATTGGGGGAGGTGTGTGCAGCCGTGAATGAAGAATGAGATGAGAGTGAGAGTGATAGTTCAATTTAGGGTTTCCACTTACAAAATGCAAAAAAGTGAAAAACGACGTCGCTGAAATTCTGTTTCTTCTTTTTTTTTCTTCAAAATTTGACCCGGTCCGGTTCTATATATCCGAGCGGTTCAACGGTTTTTATAAAAACCGTCCGGTTCAAACTGAGTCAATCCGGATCCAATGCATTTACGATCTGAATGAAGGACCGGCCTGGTTTGATGTCCGGGTGAGCGGTTTTTCGGTCGAACCGACTGGATCGGTCCGAGTCTGATAACTATGCTAGTATGGTTTAAAAGACATAATTTTTATAAAAAAATAATTTTTGTAGCAATTAAATGGTAGACATTGCGAGTAAAAAGTTGGGTGGTGGAGGGTTTGATGGATGGCGATGACTAATGTGTATTTTTGTCTTTTAAAATATTAAGAAGGATTTTAAAATAAAATTAAACCTTAGGGACGCCATGGTTGTTGAAAGATCATGGCGTCCAACGCCCATCAATGGAATTCAATGACTTTTTCTCGATAACTTTTCATCTCACAAAGATCTAAAAATAGGGGGTGAGAAGGTTTTCCACAAGAAAATATAAATAGTCAAAGCAAAAATATTCCAAAATAAACAAATTAAAATCACATAATACACCTAAGCAATATATGTCTGTGCACTCAACCTCATATTTCAAGAATACACACCCATAGTCATCCTGCCTTATTCATGCTATCTCATGCCCTTTCTGTTCTTGTGTACTTCTTGCGAACTCATTCCTACTGCCACCTATCATTTGTTTAGTACTCACCTCTCCTTGCATCCGAAAGTTGTTCCCATAAATTAATCGCGTCTTCTCTAAGCTATCGCCATATAACACAAATAGGGCACACTTAAAATTCTTCTCCTTAAGTGCTCCCATAACTATGAGTTTCTCTTTATCTCTATAATACCCAAGAATTCTAGCCTATTTCTTCGACCAACCGTCCTTATCTTATCATTTTCCCTTACTTCCCAATACCCCTACATTCCAAATTAGACCTTTCATTTTGAAATAAATTTCGCACCTGCCTATAGTATACACTTTGCTGAACCCAGCACCACCCGTGGTCTTTGAGCCGCGTGGTCTCTATCTCTTGCTTTCTTTACTCTCGCTCCTTTGTTCTTCATACCTTGACCCCGATTACCAATAAGGTTCTTCAACAAGATATTCTCACTCTTCTCGTTGAATTTGATTCCTCCCTCTTAACAAACCTGTATTGTCCTCGCTGCCTCCTCCCGTGAAATTTTGTTGGTAATTCCCACCAGCATAAGCCCCATGTTTTCCTTCGATGGCCTACCCTTCACATTGAGGGAAGGGCATCTAACGCCCAGAAACCAAGTCCAACACTTTTAAGGGAGAAAACCAATAGCGTTTAACGTCACAATTGAGCATCCAACGCCATGGCTCTGAATTGAAGGATAGGCGTCTAACGTCCCTGATTGGCATTCAACGCCTCTATGGCCCATGTAAATCAGGTGTTCAAACACCACAATGAAGGTGTTTAACGCCTTCGAGAAGGCAACAAGAAGGAGTTTAACGCCGTGACCAAAGGCTAGCGCCTTTGGAGAAAGCCCATGCAATTGGGCATCTAACACAAGCGAAGTGAAAAGAGCCATCAAGCCCAACGCCCAGGCCCAAAGTTCTTCAATTTTTTGTATAGGATTGAAGTTTTGTAATCCTACTTTATCAAGAGAGTTATTGTTAGCTAATTAGGAAAGATAAGATTTTAGTTTGAATTTAAATTGAATTAGAGTTAGTTTGAATTTAGAAATTAAATTTATATTTTAGATGTAAAAAAGTTTGAGAGGATTCACTCTCTCAAAACCCTAGTTTAGTTTTGTTTTACAATTCATTAAAATTGAGTTTGTTTCAACGTGATTTGTGTTTGGATATTTTGGCTTAAAAGTGATTATAATTGATAAAATAATGTTTGGATAACAATGGTCAAAATTACTTTTAGATGTGAAATTACAAAAGGGTAAAAATTAGATTAAATTTTTAATATTATTTTAACCATTTTTATATTATAGAATTTTAAATTATAATATAATAATATTATATATACATAATTAATTGTCACAAAAAAAAAACATAATTGTGATATCTAATAATTATAAACTATAATAATAAAAGGCAAACAAATTTATCAAAATTTAACAAAAATAACAATAAAATGCATCAAATACAACGTTAGAAGAGAAAAGTATAGTGACCAGCATATTTATTTTATCTTAACCATAAAAAAAAACATAATTGAGTTATTAGTGTATTATATGTACTTTTTTGATGCATTTGAATTTTTTAGTCACAAGTAAATATTATGCTGGTCATGTAGCATTTGTCTTGTTGTTAAAAATATGTATTTGGACACCTAAAGCATTATCTATATTACATTATGAACTATTTGTACATACAATATATTAAACTTACCTAACAAATTACTCCACCACTATAATATCATTCGCCCAATATGTAAGTCAAAATACATATCATAAGTAAATATTAAATCATGAGCATGTGTATATATAATCCACTTAGTATTTTTTTATATAGCCATAGTCTTCCAATTTTTTTCTTTTTGTATAATCAATAATTATAATAAGAATTTTTAAATACTCAAACAATATATGCGCATAAATTAATCAAATAAAAATATACATATTTCTTTTGATATCTATCACAATATGTATTTCATTTAATAAGTAAAATTACAGCAGAAGAAAGAAATTTATAGTAATTGATAAAGATGAAGGAAATGTGTGTATCAAATGAATGGAACAAGCAAATCAACATGATATTGATATTATAGAATAAAAAAACTTAGAGAAGTCACAGAAAGGATGAGATCAAATGAAGATGGAATATTGAAATATGAATAAAGTGAAGGATAACCGAGGGAATGAATTTTATAATCAATTCTCAAGGCTAAGAATTGAAAGCTAAAGCTACAAAATGTTGCTTCCAACAAACGCACGTTTGAAGCCAAAATTAGTTTGAGAAAAATGTATCCAAACAAATTTAATGTAGTGTTCAATACATTTCAACGTGCTTTTAGAAGTATGAACGCTAAAACAAACATACACTTAATTTCTTAACGTTGATGAACGTTGGTCATTAAAAAGAATTATAATATATATATATATATATATATATATATTATAGTAGTACTAATACATGATTATTATCTTATTCTATATCTTATATTCTTAATTCCTCACTTCCATTTCTTTTTTTATAATATCTAAAAGTGAGTTTATCGAGAATTGGCTTGCAATTATTTTTAATTTTAATTAAGAGAAGAACGAGGTTATACTGATCTAAGTGTTTCAAGAATATTAGTGTGGACCGTATTCTTGATGATTCACGTCTAATTCTGAAATATTTCCGTCGAGGTTATTTCACCTATTGATAGATGGTAATAAATCCTTAAAGACAGTGGCTAGTACGATTCGTGATAAACTCATTCTAATATTCTTTATTTTATTTATTTATTAAATTTTATTTATACTTAAAGTAGTTAAAATATTATTTTGAAAGCCTAATTTCCAACCATTTTCATAAGGCATTCATATTCTGAAGTTTAAACACCTTGAATATATTGTTCTGGCCTTTAGTCTAAAACCTCTGAAAGTTTTCTTTAGTCTAATTAAAAGTTTTAATTAAATTTTACTTGCTTAGTCTATTAATTCTGGTGAGAATAATTTCAACTCACCATGATATTAAAAGTAATATATTCACTAATAGCTTATTGTGGTCGAATATCGTAGACTCATTAGTTAGGACTTAGGACGTTATAATAAGCAAACCAATGCACATTAAAGAGTAAAGGCCCAACTCATTCATTGTCTATTTTCGAGAAGAATAACACGAATCATTTCCGAAAGAATATAATACCTTTGCCCCTGTCCTTAATTGCCGTGAGACATAAAGGCCTTAAATGCTAAGTATAACAAAAGGGTCGTTGCTGTATCTTACGATAAAAAATGACATAGATCAAGATCTACTATTTATTTGGGAAAAAAAATGAGATATACCGTTGTTTTGGACATGAACTGCATTGTTCTTCTTAAAAAGGGATAGAGGCTGGTTGGGTTTTACTCATTAAATGTAATTCAATTCTTTAAAATGTGATTTACACGGGCCTTGTTTTATACCCCAACAAAACTTGTTAGGAAAATTAGTTTATTAAAATAAAATAGTTTTAATATTAAAAAGAAATAATCCTAAACTCAATTAAAATACTAAAAGACACTTAAATTGGTCCTAAAACTAGTTCATGAATTTTGTTTTGAAAAAAAATTATAAACTAGTTGTAGTCTTAAATCAATTTTAATTTTCCATCTATTTATAAATAGATTGAAAATAATGTCGAGATAGGTTCAAAATCGATTCATTTGACTGTTGATTGGTTTGAAATCAACATGCTTCCTCTAAAGTTTTGGGTGGTTCAATTTTAATATTAGAACTTGTTGATTGATTTATGGAGAATTTTTTAGGTGGTGAAAGTATCTAGTGATCCATTAAGATTTTAAGTGTTATTTTTAAAATAAAAAAAATATAGGTATATATTAGAAATAACCACCGTCACATGTTTAGAATTTTTTTTATAATCTTTAAAGGACTACTAGATACTTTCACCACCATTGATAAAATTTTCACTTTATAGGTTCGATTCATCTTCAAAAGAAAAGCAAAAATAAATCCATTGAATTGAATCGCATATTTTACAAAGTAAATAAGTCAATAACTATTTAACTACATTTGTGCTCTTCTTTAAAAACATTTATGGGTCAATACTAAAGCTCATCATGTGCATCGTCACTTTCCAAATGGCCATCATCATGAACAGTGTTGTAAAAAATATATTCATGATTAAGCATCTCTTGTTGTGATAATTTTCCATCTTTATTGTCATCAGCCTACATTCAGAAAATCAACAATATATAATAATGAATATAAAAAATAAATAATAAATAAATATTTTATCATGTAATTTTTAAAATCATATAAATCATGCGCGTCATAGTTAAATTGTTAAGAAATTTTAGTATGCATTACTAACTTTTAACGCGATCAACTTATATTTAATATTTGAATAATAATACGGAACCAACATTAGAGAATCAATAGGGAATCAATGAGTGTAATTAGAGAAATAGTAGATAGTAAAAGAGGAAAGATAAAAGAAAAAAAAATAATATTAATTTTTTATTATCTCCCTAATATTGGCTACTAAGACTTTTTCTTAATATTTTCATAACCTGATTTCTGTTGTATAATTTATAAAAAATAACTAACCTTATTTATTAAATAGCATGTATAATATTTAGCATAAGCTAGCTCTCCGGGGTAAAGATAAGGAAGTATTGGTATTAATTCTTCCGGTGACAAAAATCTGCCAAATATATAATGATAATAATAACTTTGTTAGATTAAAAATAAAGAATTTCATAAAGGCCAAATATATTATAGTATTAATTAATATTAACCGATAAAAGAAGTATTCAGAATAAAAAAAAATAGCATAAAAAATACGTACCGGTCTTTATTTACATCAAGCTCAAAAAATTTGTCCTTTGCATTAGGTATATCTATCCCATTGTTTTCAAAGTCCATATAATTTTCATATGTAATATATACATGGTCTTCAAATTCCTTGAAACCAAGTTTCCCATCAGTTTCATCGCCAATGTGCCTATATTCAAATAAAACAATATTTTTTATGTTAACTAATTATCATGAGCTTAAATGTCAAGGAATAATAAAATATAGTAATGAAATAAAATTTTCCATATTTTTATTCTTGATTATTTCGAAATTACAAGTTTAGTTTCTCTTTCATAAAATATCTTTATACTCGATTTGGTAAAATTTTTATTTTTTAGAACTATATTATTTTTTTTTTGGACAATTGAACTATATTATTAAAGCTATTTTTAAAAAAACAATTTCTTAAAATTGTAACACTTATATTTGATAAAATCAAACAAAAAATAATTTTCAATAAATATAACCAACAACAATTGTGGTTTACTAAAATAGTTTTTAAAATTTAAAATAACCATAATAAACTTAAATGTAATAATAAATTTAAATATTTATTAACATATGAGCTTATATTAGAATTTTATTATTTTTATAATCATGTTAATTTTAAAATTTTTTATTAAAGGTGCTTTAAAAAATACCTCTAATTTTAAAAACTGTAAATATAAACGTATGATTTTTGTTTAATAAACACAAAATAAGTTGCATATATATGTTTTTCAAAAGGCTAAGCACATTTTTAAAAAATTTTATCAAATCCAAAAGCCTTAAATTATAATGGTACAATAAGTACATGAGAAAAAAAAAAGTGAATTTTATTAGGGAAAAATGCTTACTTAAGTCTATCTCGCAGCATCCATTTCAATAGATTTTGATTTTTACTATCTTCAGGATGTATATAGCTGCAATTGTTTCTCTTGTGATCAATTCCAACATATAAAGTAATATACACACGAAAGAACATTTAAATAATATAAAAGAATAAAGTAAACAAAAATGGGGGAAATAATAAAAAATGTATTACTCTCTAAGCTCTGTGAAATTAAGAAGCCCATTGTGATCAATATCGGCAATATTAAATTTCTCCATCCACCATCCTGCTTCGCCATGTCCCATATCTCTATTCTCTGTTTTATAAAAAAAAATTACACTGTCAAACTTATTTTTAATATGTATTATTTCATTGACAATGTTTATATCTTTAACTTATAACATCAATAAAACGCATAATTAAATCCATTTAAAAAACATAAAAGGTGAAAAAAGAGAAAAATAGTTGCCAAATTCTCAACCTTTTTTTTCCCAAAAATTATAAATTTGCAGCTTTGATTTAATATTTAGTTCTCACGAAAATTTTAAATTATCACTAGAGTTAATATTCATATCTCTGACTTATTTAATTTCCTCACGTAGGAAAAACATATTTTGCCTCATTACTAAAAAACCAAGTGATAGCAAAAACTTTTACAGCACAATATTTTAAATATATGATAGAAAATATGATTAGTGTTGTAATTGCAGGAATAGCAATAATAATTTCGAACAACTTTCAGTTTCATGAGTATAAAACTTTGCATAAAGAAATTCTTTTATAGTCTTTTTGTTGTTTTGATGAAGATTATATGATAATTACAATTGTAATGGTAATATGCGATTTTGACAACTATCACAAAGGTAATATTATTATTTTATCCCGTGGTATATTTCTGAATATAAAATAATATGTAATTATCTTTTTGTTTTACAAATTTTTTTAAATTTGCTTTGATCCATTCTAATAATTTGGAGCGGAATCCAAAGCAAATTTCTTTACTTCGTTATCAAAATGTTTTAAAATCAATAAAACACTTTAAAAAAAATATTTATACTTTATCTTTTTCTTGCATAATTTCAAACTTTTTCAAAGTTTCAAAAAGGAAGTGAGAATACTCAAATACATGACCGCATAAGTTACAATAGACACAAAAATTTTCTAAAAACTAAAAAAATTAGAAAATATACCCCAAACATCACAAACATAAATGAGGCAAATAATGAGGAAACATTTCTTGTGGATGAAGTAAAGAAAATAAAGATACCTATATCCTTGTCAGTAAAATGAGGCAAATACTCTTGAAAAGAGAGTGCTGAATCTTTATCCATGTCTTTGGAATTCAACTCAGCTTGCGTCACATAATCCAACCTCTCCATAGCCTGTTGTGTAATCCAAGCCTGCAATTCATTGAAACTAACTGCACCATCCTTTGGCTCTCTATCCAAGAATGGGAATAAGATAATCAACCGCAATGTTGTGTTTAATCTTCCACCCGAGGTAAGATATTGGTAGGTATCTACAACCTCTTTAACCGATAAGGTATTGTATAAAATTTGAGGATCAGAAGCACTTTGCATGTTATTCTCGTCTTTCATCGTGATTGCTCTCTTGATCTTCGTTACGAGAGGATCAAAGTGCGGTGCCCGATCTTCGAGTTTGAACCCGAGCCGGCGGTTAAGGCGAACATTGGGTTCCTCAGGATTGTGTGGTGTTGATAAGACTATGAAGCCCAATATAGCGATTGCTATCAAGAGATAAACCACCACCTTCACCTTCGACATGACGGAGGTGGTGGTTTAGTTAGTTTTGTTGTTCAAGGCAGATACAAAATGATGGAGAGAGAAAGAGATATTGCAAGAGGAAGAATATGAAAGGAAAAATAGTTATTGATGTTGGAAGTTACAGGTACATAAAGCACTGGTAAAATAAGACAACCCTATTTTTTTTTTTCTTCCATTTTTGTGGTTTTTCTTTTTTTTTTTCTTTATGTACCAAATTAGCAACGTGTGTGTGGATGGCTCTAATTATTTTGGTCGCAATTAGCATGCAATGCTACGTAGTGAAATCATAACTTGTGAAAAGAAAGTTATTAAATTGATGTTCTTAGGAAAACAAAGTGGCAATATTCATGGTATAGACAATGTGATAAATGTAATGATGATATCCTTTTAAATTAAGGAATCGTATTGGTTTCAACTACAAAATTGTAATTTTGTATTGCTCAGAGTTTATATGATTACACTAAATGCCACTTTGAATTTTCTTATAAAACTTATCTCCACTTTCCTATTTTTGGTGGTAAATTTTTCATTTATAAAAAATAAATTATAGTTTTCTTTAGAAAAATATGATTTGTAATATAATAGCAAAAATATACTTAACAAAATTATATATAATAGCAAAAATATACTTAACAAAATTATGTATTTAATGTCTTAACATAGTTATCATTTTTAACATGTTCTAAAAAAACTCGAAATAATGCATGATCGAGTGGATGAGACGAAACCTAACTACTGAGTCAGGTTACTATTAATAACTTACCTTCTTAGACTTGTATTGGTCCCTTTTCCCGGCCCTTTGTATATTTATCCTTATTTTTGGGGTATAACACAAATTGTTTTTTTATCTTTGTAGTTAGAACCATATAAGAATAAATACTTTCTTTTTTCCAATTATTCTTGTAATATTCAAAATGGGGAAAATTTTCTAACATAAAATAAAATAAAACTTTATTTTCAAAAACAAATTAAAGAGATATTAATTACAGAAATTCAATTTTTTATTTTGGAGTCTGCTTCATGTTTGTCACTTTAAATGGCTAATTTTGTGTTTTTCAGAATTTTAGCCCCTTAAAGTGGCGAACTTCATTGTATTAGCCAATTAAAGTGGCGAACTTCATGATATTAGTCACTTAAAGTGGCGAACTTATGCTATTTGGAACACTTTTACAACTACAATTTTATTTCCTAACCAATTGGGACACGTAAAAATCATCTTCTAACCAAACCATACGATGAAAATCTAATGAACCTACACCCAACCACTAATAAAAAAAAGAAATGATTTTCTTGCAAACAATTTCACACCTTCCACATCTTTCATGGTATAACCAAATATATATGCTTTAATCAAACATGCATTTTTATAGTTATATCCCTTAATTTTTCATATTGAGGAAGCAACACATAAAAATACCAGGAACTATTATATACTTAGTTGTCTAAAATTAAGATGTAATATAATGCATGAACCATGAAAGATGTGGAACGTGTGAAATTATTTGCAGGAAAATCATTTCTTTTTCTTATAAGTGGTTGAGTGTAGGTTCATTAGATTTTTATCGTATGGTT
>JASCZI010000090.1:77843-113290 GCA_036250425.1 Stylosanthes scabra
AGAAATGATTTTCATGTGTCCCAATTGGTTAGGAAATAAAATTATAATTGTAAAAGTATTCCAAATGACATAAGTTCGCCACTTTAAATGGCTAATATCATGAAGTTCGCCACTTTAATTGGCTAATACAATGAAGTTCGCCACTTTAAGTGGCTAAAATTCTGAAAAACACAAAATTAGCCATTTAAAATGGCGAACATGAGGCAGGCTCTAAAACAAAATTGAATTTATGTAATTAATGTCTCTTTAATTTGTTTTTGAAAATAAAGTTTTATTTTATTTTATATTAGAAAATTTTCTATTCAAAATGGCTTATATATTGTAAGACTAGATATACTAGGTAGCAGTAAATATGGATATTAGTCAAGCTAACATTCTTATTGCCCCTCTTATTTATCTTTCACTTTACTAATTTTTTGAAAATGTCTCGCTCTTTTTTTATACTAAATATTAAGTGTTAATTCATCACTAATAAAAAATAGTAAATAATTATTAGTATAGTTTAAAAGTCAATTTAAATTGGTCTTTTTAATTTAAACTGGCATGATTATATTTTTATGTAATAATAATAAATTTAATATTATTCTTACACTAGGATTTGCATCCACTTGCTACACAGATCACTATGTGAGTATATACACAAATAAAATTGGGTTTTATAGTAGATTCAGATATAGTCAAATTATATCTCATCTTCTGGTTGAAGTTGTGGGTGGCCTTGAGTTAGATCCTCCTCACTAACTCCATCAATATGGCTGCCTAACTGATGTTCTTCATGTGGTTGAGCTTCTATTGGGTCACCATCTACAGGTTGTTGCTCTTGAGGCTGCTGCTCTCCTGCTTCTTCATTTCTCTTCAATGAACACCTCCTAGAGTTATGTCCTTCCTACAAGTCCAAATCACAATTATTAAGTTCAGCAACAACCACAAATTAGCAGAAAAATACTTTCTACCACTTCAATTAAAAGAAACTGATACAATGTTTAGTAAACTTGCCTGCTTACACAATCTGCAACTTGTCTTCCCATAACTTCTTTTGATATTGTATTGCCCCCCACTCTGTCCCTCAGATTCATGCCTCTTTCTTTTTTTTGTTGGTCTTCCAATCGGTCTTTTATATGGTGATGGTAGACATGGCTGACCCTCTTTACCAACCCAGAACTCTTCACTAGGTACATGCTTGACATGAAACTGGTAAGCCTTGTTATAAGAGTCCATTGTCAACCAATGATGAACATAATCTTCTGACCTATGGTTTATCCACTGGATGGCAGCAACTCCATGACGACAAGGAAGCCCAGTCAGCTGCCATTTTCTGCAGACACAAGTCTTCTCATGAATATTGACACAAACAGATTTTCTATCTCTCCGCACCTGGAAAACATGATGTGGATCATCCCTAGCCCACTGAGCTTCCCAATAATTGGCTTCTTTCTTCTCCTTCTCTAATCTGCTCAACTGAATAGGAGTCAGCTTCCCTATGTATGCCCTCAATGCATCCTTGTGTGTTGCCATGGTTGTCATAATGTAATACCTCACATCCTCAAGCATAACCAGAATACTCTTGCCTCTCATCCCAACCATTGTTGCATTTAAAGACTCAGCATTATTGTTTGTAATGTTATCCACCTTGGGCCATGTAGAGAATCGTGATTTAGAACAAGTTGCTTGATCAAATTTGGATAAGTATTCAAAGGCAGCAACATTAATCTTCTTGATATCTGCCATCCTGTCATTGAAATCTTGATCTGTCCAAGCTCTCGCACATTGAAACAGCAGCTGCCTCAACTGTAAGTCCTTCCACCTTTTGTTAAAATTTCTCCACATGTGCATAGAGCAAAATCTATGAGCAACACCTGGCATGACTTCTTGAAGTGCTGGAATTAAGCCCTGTTATAAATCATTAGTGAGTTCAGCAATATTTTACAAATAGAATATTCAAGAAGGAACAAATACCACTTTCACAAGATCTAACCTTTTGCTGGTCTGACATGGAGCATCTCTAAGAAAAACTTCCAGTTGTCTTTTGTCTCTGCATCCACCATACCATATGCAACGGGGAAGGTGATCATTGGCATCTTGGCCAACGGTCATCAACAGCTGCCCTCCAAAATAACCCTTTAGGAAGGTTCCGTCAATGCACAAGAAAGGTCTACAACCAGCTTTGAAACCTCTCTTACAAGCATCCAAGCATATGTACAATCTTCTGAACTTGGGTAAACTGGTTGGCTACGGATGGGTTTCTAACTTGATGGTTGAGCCGGGATTGGCCCTCAACAACTCCCACAAGTAAGTCCTCAGTTTGCCATATTGCTCTTTCTCAGTGCCTTCAATTATATCTTTGGCTTTCTCCATGGTCCTGTACATCATCCTATCCCCAACAAGTATATCAAACTCCACCCTAAACCATTCGTGAGCCTCTTTTCCTGAAAAATTCAGACTGATCCTAAGCTTTTTAACCATCTACTCAGCAATCCATTTGCAAGTTATGGATCTACTCTGGTTTTTCCTTCCACAAGTGTGCTCATCCACAAATGACTTGATTTGGTAACTTCATGGACGGTTTCTTTAGAACAATAAACCCATCATGGACATTCAGTGTTCCAGCATATGTGCTTGTAAATTTCTGGGTTGACCTTCAGAATCCTCACTTCTCTACCCATTTGAACATTGTATTTTAGCACTGCGGTTTTGAATTGTTCCATTGTAGCGAATTCCATCCCTAGCTCTAGTCTTATTCTTCCATAAGGAGTAACTAGATTATGTTGTGGATATACAGCAGGCTCTTCTTCATCATCAGAGCCAGGCGGTGTATGTAGCTCCTCCAATTGATATTGATACTCATCAGGTTCGTTATCCGAACCATCATCATTAGGTTGAGGAACAACAACTGATGGAACTTCATTTTCTTCTCTAGGCGATATAATTTTTTGACCTGAAGGGGGGTCTTGAAGGGTTTCTTCTAAATGTTCTTTCTTGTCCACTGCCATCAGCTTCATACACAACCAATGTACAATCATAAATGAATAAAAGTAAGTATCATTTACTTGATCATCTAATTTATTGACAATTTTTTTAACACACTATTCAGTTTTGACATCTAAGTTACTAACAATTATAAACAAGAATTTAGTTTATGTCACTAATTAATCATGATTAACTCAACAAGAAATATACCTTGGTGTGCACGTAGGTCTCCTTGATCATCAGCTTGGTTATTGCTCACTGAACCCGATCCTGGCATGCTTTGTTCTTCATGCTCGTTATTATTCTCTAAAACCGGTTCTGGCCTTACTTGCTCTCGAGTTTGATCATTGTTATTTGAAGCAGGAGGTGGCCCACCGCTTGGAGGAGGTCTTGGAAACTTCTTTCTCGCTTTTAATCCCTTTCTTTGTCTCACTTCAACATTGGAATCCTCATTCTGGCCTTGGGCAGAACTTGCATTCAAGCCATCACTCTGAATACCATCATTCTGATTCTCACTGTTCACATCATTTTGATCTTTTCCAGATTGATCCACAACTTCGTTTCCTCAACCATGGACAAATTGCAATTTTCAGGACTAACCAATTCAATATCACTAACCAAACCTCCACTATATTTCACTATACCCTTCGGATTTCTCTCTAACCTACCCATGTTATGAAACACAAGAGTGACGATCGGAGCCATTTACAAGGCACAACATACAAAAAAACAAGAGATGAGACACAATAATGCATTATCACGGTTTAACATTGCACTAGCAAACCACCGACCCTACCAAAAAATTGTGAAAAAAAGATAAAAATAGTGTGTGCTTACCTTGACCTCCAGATACGACGATGGCAGTTCAAGTTTCAGTGGTCACTTTGCAGCTGCATGTGAAGGTGATCAATGCTCTTCAAGGTAACCCTCAAAGACGAGAAGTCAAGAAGGAGAAGAAGAAGAGTTAACGACGCTACGGAGAGTGAGTGAAAGTGTCTTCGTGGGTTTTAGTGGAATGAGAAAATTTGGGTGTTTTATTAGGGTAGGGTTAATTTGGTCTTTATCCTTTCATTTTGGGGATTAACAATTTGGGGGAAATTGGTTTCAGAAATTAGGGATCAATTTATGGGTGAAAATGGTGTTAAGTGATTAGGATGACACATGTGAAGCTCCGTTTGCCAACTCAAACTTTTCCGTTGACGTTATTAGTCTCATTTAACAGTTGGTCACTTTTGTCACGTTTTAAAAAAATGGAGGCCATTTTTATCGGTAATGAAACCCATTCCGATGGGTAATTTCACTGCATTAATTGATTAATTATCACCCTTTCATCACTTAAACACTAGAAAAATAGGTCTAATTGCACTTAGTAGTTCCTTAGGGCTGTAATTGTAATTATCTGCTATTTCGCCAGCATTTACTATGTTTTGAACTGTTTCCCGTTCCGCACGATGCTTTAATGTGTGCGCTTAAGTGTTTCAAGATTTAACAGGCAATGTTCGGAGCGGAAGTGGCCAGAGAGAGCGAGAGGAACGAAAAGATCGCAACAAAACCTAGAAGGCTATTGCTGGAGCCTATGCGTACGCATCCCATGGAGCCATGCGTACGCATCTAAGCGTGGGCGGCACACCCAAATGCTGATCTCGGCACCTATGCGTACGCATATGAAGCTTCCATGCGTACGAATAGGTCAATTCTAGCATCTATAAATAGAGGAGCCTTTCACCATTTCAAGGGAGCTGACTTCCACATTTAGCTTAGATTCTAGGGTTCCATTTAGGTTTTCTTGTGCATTCACTAGCCAAACTCTTTTATTTTTATTGTTTGTTTGTTTATATTACTGTTACTCTGTCAAACTTCAGTTTTAATTAAATTACTTTACTATTATTCTGTACGTTTACCTTTCTGCAAACTGCGATTTTACATACTATTATGCTGCCCATTTATGCGTTTATGATTTCTGCAATTAGTGAGTAGAGTCCCATAGTGTCTTGGCTGTGTGGTGAAATGTGCAAATGACCTTAGCTGCGAGTCCCCAATGGATCAGAGGGGAAGGAACAGGTTACGCCCATAATTCTATCCGTACACCCCTGCTAGCATAGGGGCGAGTTCCTTATGGTATGAGGTTCACCACGATGATAACGGTTACAAGTGCATTAGGACCTGGTGACAGCATGGTTCCTAAAGAGTTCGTGCAAGCTAGGTTGTTGGATCGCTGACTCTAACGCCAATCTAATCAAGTGCATTAGGTCCTGGTGACAGCAGGATTCTAAAGAGTTCGTTCAACAACTATCAGAGGTTTGGATCGCAGACTCCAACGCCATACCCGCACCTAGGGCTGTCAAACGGGCCTAAACCCGCCGGGCCGGCCCGCTTAGCCCGCCAAAAAAGGCAGGCCGGGCTAGTATTTTAAGACCGCCATAATAATCAAACCCGCCTAACCCGCCCCGTTTAGTCTGCGGGCTTTGGCCGGCAGGGCGGGCTAGCCCGCCAGGCCTAATATTTTCGCTATTTTTTGTAAAATTAGGAAAATAATTAATTAATTAGTAAAAAATATTATAAATTAGTGAAATTTTTATAAAATTATATTAAGAAAATAATGTTAAATTACCTATTTTTTATAATATTTAATTAAATATAATTGATTATTGAAATATTTGTGAAATTATATTTTTTTAAAAATAAATTTAATTATTTTTTACTTTTTTTTAAAAAAAAGTTTAGGCGGGCTTAGCCCGCCAACCCGCTAACCCGCCATTAGGCGGGGCGGGGTGGGATTTCAAGACCGCCACCGTAGGCGGGCCGGGGCGGGCTAGCCCATTTGACAGCCCTACCCGCACCCTTGTGAGTTCGTCTCGAATCCGTTACCGTGGGTCCAGCGCCTCACAGCTAGTTTGTCAAAGATATGCAGAGGTTCCTCCTAGGGGGTGTTTAATCGATCTGGGACGTAATAGTGATGATAGGAATGCACAATATTTCAACCCATGGCCGGGATACTCTTTTATTATTATTGTTATTCAACTGCTTTTAACTGCTTTCAAACTGCGAACTGCTTTCAAACAAACCCAACTGTAACCAACCCCAATCAAAAATAAACTTTCTATTTCGCTTCCTTAGCAGAACGACCCGAGTCCCATACTCAGTATTTTGGTTGCACCTCTGTGACACTTTTTAAATGTATTGACGTAGCTCGCGAGGGATAAGGTGCTTTCAACTACAACGACGAAAGCTTCCCCACCCGAGCAGGCGTGTCAATCGTTTACTAAACTTGGGGTCATTTTTGTCAGCGATTACAAACTTGGGATCAGTTTTGGTGGTTTACTCTAAATAAAAACTTGATATAATTAGGGAATTATATAAAATTAGTATATTTTTCCGTGTCTTGCACTGAAAATTAAATTATAAAAATTATTTAATATTGTTATTAGTTAATCGAAAATAATTAAAATAGTATATAATTTGTGAGAATGAATAATAATAGGTGTTAAACATATGTATTTTTTTTCTGTTTTCTTTCTCTATTTATAAAAAGTGTATCTATCACTATTTTGCATGTTTTTATCATGAGTTTCTATTTAATATCGTCGTCAAAATAGGTCGAATCTGTCAGATCAATAGTCTCATTTACCCATCTAGAAAATAGGTTTTTCCAAAAGAATTATGTCCATTAATAGGAATGACAATGGATCAAGTCGGGGTCGATAATCAAGTACCCATACCCGCCCATGCCGTCCTGAATGTCTATATATTGTGCCATTACCTGCTCCATTATCCACGGATATCTAAATTTTTACCCTATATCGAAATCCATATGTATATATACTTGTTTGTTGTTTCATACCGAAGCACAACGGTATATATATGAAAATAAACAAATAAAAATAAAATAATTAATGTAATTTGGCGGGTAAGTCATTATCCATACCCAAATAGAACTATTAAACATGTATCATTCAAACTCGGCAATATCTAGTCAACCGTTGAAAAAACACCCTCCATTCAGGATAGTGCAGGTTGAGTTGGCTCGACTTTGGATAGGACAAATTGTCATTCCTACCCGTTAAAAAAAGAAGGCTAAACAGGTTGATTTTAATTAACCAGTAAAAATGGTGAGTTATGCTTGCCCGTTTATTTTTTATTTTCTAAAAATATAATTAATACTATTTCCTATATATTTTTTTATTCAACCCAAAAAGTCAATTACCTACTTAAAATAATTTTCAATATAATAAAACAACATAAAGCTTAATAAATTTATATTTATAAAAATTTAGTGAGTTCTCAAACAATAGATTGATAAAAAAAAATCAAATGAATTAATTATATAAAGATTTATAAATTGATTATGTATAGGGCTGTCAAAATGAATCGAACTTATCGAGCCAACCCAAACAGTTATTAACAGACGTACTTTACCCAGAAAGATTAGGCCCGTTAAAAACGCAGACTAAACCAATGAGTCTGATTAATCCGGAAAAAATGTCCGGTTAAACAGGACATCCCAGGCTAAATTTTTTAGCCCATTTAAATTTTTTAAAAATATTTTTTAAAAAATTAACATAGTGGAGTTTAAAATCTAATTATATTTAAGGTTTTTTCTTAAAAGATACCATTTTGTGCAAATTGTTTTTAGAGTCTAAAATGAGAGTTTAATTTTTCAAAAATAAATAAAAAACATGTTAACCCGTTTAACCCGTCAGGTTGGCCATGAACGATCCAGATTCAAAAATTATATTCCGTGAATAAAGAGGATTTAAACAGTAGACCTAAATTAAATGGGTCGAGTTAAGTCGACTGATGGGAAACCTCAATTATGTGCTTTAAATTAAATCACTACACGACATAATATTATTAGCATATTTCAATAAAAGAACATATAAATCTATCTATTATATAATATTAAAATCGAATTTCTGTATTTAATGATGGAGCGCTGACATGACACACCTTTGAGGGTATTTCCCAATTTATATCCCATAATTAATTCAATCATATCAATTAGAAAATTAACATGAATGTTGTACATTATTAAATTGATGAATATAATTAATAAATTAATATCAATCATTACAATCAGTTATTATAATTTTATATCTTTAGTATCAATATATTAATTTTAAATCTTGCAACACTTTATTCTAATACTAAAATATTTCAATTAAACTATAAATACAATTTTAATATTTTTCTTCTTAATATTATTATTAATGTTAATTTAAAATGATGTGTTTTGTTATTCTGTATTTTAAAAACAATTTATATGCTTTTTATACGAGAATATGCTAATAATAAGATGTCGTGTAATCATTTAATTTAAATCACATAATTAAAGTTGTTAATCAAATGAGTTTGTTGACCAGTTTAATTTAGGCTTGTAGATAAAGTCCACTTTATTCACCGGATATAATTTGTCAACTTGGATTGTTTATAGCCAACTCGATGGATTAACCGGGTTAACCTGTTTTTTATTTAGTTTTGAAAAAATTAAACTCTAATTTTAGATGCTAAAAAAATTTGGACAAAAATGACATTTAGAATAATAACTTCAAATATAATTAACTTCAAAAATAACTTCAAATATGTTAACTTCATTTTTGAAAAGATTCAAAAATAAATTATTGGGCTAACAAATTTAACCCGTGAAATGTCCTATTTAACCAGACATTTTTTTTGGGTTAATCGAACTCATCCATTTAACCTGCGTTTATAACTAAGCTTAATATCTTTGGGGAAAAGTCCCATTAATGACTGTTTGAATTGGTCTAACAGGTTAAGCCTATTTTCACGACTCTAGGAACATAATTGATTTATATATCTTTGGATATCAATTCATTTGTTTTTCTTATCGTATGAGAACTCGCTAAATTTTCATTAATGTAAATTTATTATGAATTAAGTTCTATTATATTGTAAATTATTTTTACTTTATTTTCATTTAATATATGTGTATATTTAATATGTACATTAGATTCTATTAAATTATATTTAAATTGTATAAGATTGGTTTAAATTTTGTTGAGTTATATTGAATCATGTTATATTGTTTATTTTTTAAATGTAAAATATGTGGATATCATCGAGTATCCATCTTTTTAGTCGGTATAATTAAAAGTCAAGTTGTAAAACGAATTTAAGCTCGCATTTTTAACGGATAGGGATGGCAATTTGACATGCCCAGACCGACTCGATATGTCCTGCCTTAAATGGAACGGGTCTTTTCAACGGTTAAATGGGTATGAATGGATTTGGGTAATACATCTTTAGTTCAATTCAGGTATGGGACGAGTATAGGTAATGGTTGATCTGCCCCCTTACCGCTCTACCTCACTCCATATGTCAATAAATGTAATTTCATTTCATTTTTTAGAATTTATCTATAATATGATTGTTATTTTAGTAATTTAAAGTTTTAAATGTTATAACTAACTTTCTTCGTTCCTCAATCTTAATTAATTATGTTATGAATATTATTAATTATTTTATTTTAACTTATTTATTTTCATGAATGTACTGTGGGTTTTGATATATGTGAGTTTGGGTATGGAATAAAAATTTAAATATTCGTGGATAATGAGGCTAATAATAATGGGGCTGGACATGAATGTTCACGACGAGTACGAGTACTTAATTATCCACCTTGACATGCCCCATTGCCATCTCTATTAACGAGCCTAATTATTTTGAAAATTGATAAGTACTCTTTTGGTCATTAAAGTTTGGGCTAAAAATAAATTGATCCTAAATCTTTTTTTGTCAAAATAATCTTCAAGGTTTTATTTTTGTTTAAAACAGTCTAACGATTTTTCCCTTTGAATATTATTGTTGTTTTTAAGTATTATTTGTTATAAATTAATTTTTAATATATATAATTTAGGAAGGAGATCTTTTTCAGAAACACAACTCATCAAAACAATTATTTTCTCCTTTGATAAGATTAAATCTAACAAAAAAAATTTCAAAACTAAGAAGTGAGAGAGTTTAAACAAAGAATTGATCAATAAACAATCACAATGATAACAACCAAATTACAGGAAAAGATTAAAAAAATAACAACAAGCAATATAATCAACAAATCCTAAAAAAAATCTCACATTAATTAATATCTCAAAAGAAAAAAAAACAAAATGAAAATTAAAAATTCTGAAACTACAAAAGAAAAAAATTTCTCAATCAAAGATATGTGATACAAACATAATCAAATCAAATCAAATATATAAAATCTTAAATCTAACAAATATATTTAAAATTTTTTACATAATAAATTTACAAGATTTAAAATATAAATCATATAGATTCAAGATTAAAAAAAATAGATGAATATTCTGATTTCAAAATTTACAGATTCAAAATAAAAATAAGATAACAAATATGAAGAGAAGAAGAGAAAGAATAACGATGGCTGGAGGCGGAGGCGCAGTTGTTTGAAGGCGGATTGACAGGCCAACGTTGTTGCTTGACGCAAGTAGAGTAGGATGACGCTAATGCTGGACATGGGTGGAGGCGGAGGTGGTGGCGCGGTGGCGGTGTAAATGCGGTGGCACGGTGATGTGTCAGTTCGGCTGGAGGCAGAGGAAGGGAAAACAAGAGAAATTAGGACGTGAATTAGTGAAGGAGAGTGATTGAGAGTGTAGGCGAAAATATGGGTGGCTGCGGTGGCAGTTGGAGGAGGCTGAAGGATGAAGGGAGATGCAGAGAAGGGAGAAGGCAGAAGAGGGAGGCTGCTGCGAATGAGGTGAAATGAATAAAAAATTAGGGTTTCTAATTAGTAGTGTGTATATATAGAGGGATATTTCTGTAATTTTATATATAAATAAGGCGGCTTCTATAGAGTAGGTAGAGAGAGGCGCCTATAGGTGTATGCTGGTGGGTGGCCAATGTGCGGGCGACACCTGGAAGAGAGAGAGTATTTTGCAAAAGGCGTTACGGGTAGGTAGTGGGGTTGACCGTTCCGTGTTTTAAGATGGCGTTGTGGTGTAATATATGATAATCAGGTTAATTAATAGGGGGAGGGGGCTTGGGCCGGTTTTTCATCCATGTGTGAAGCAATTTTTTGTTACAGTTATTTGGGCAAAGAAGGAAGAAGAGGTGTGATGTAGGTTGAGGTGAGAGTTAGGGAAAAACTAAATGAAAGTTATGGGGGCAAAAACAAAAAAAAATTCCAAATTGAAAATGGAAATGAAAAAAAAGGGAAAAAAATTGCATTCAACGAAATGGAAAACAAATAAAAAAAACGTGTCTGAGGAAATGAAAATTTTTTTAGTGTGAAAAAGTAAACCCCTTTAAATAGTATATGCAAATTTAGTATGAAGGTGGAAAATAAAAAATAGTGGTTGAAAAACTTATAAGGAAAATTAATAAATGTCACAAGACTGACTATTTTTTGGGAAAATAAGTAGAAGTAATTATTTGCTTATGGTAAACAGTGGGTCAATTATTGATGGAAAGTGTAATTTCCCATGAATAAGAAAATAAGCAGAAGTCAGTTTAGTTTAGTGTTTTTTTATGTCCCGTAAAGATGGTATTCGGTGAGGAGATTTTTTATGATAAATTTCATGCTTAAAAGGATGCTCTCATCAATACTTTTTCATATATTTGCTAGTGAATGACCATGTTTTTCATCTTTTACTAGAAAGTGCTCATAAATGATCATATGTTAAAGTAGCCTTTAAGATGCATATAAATTGCTAAATCTTCTCCCCCTTGGTACAATGATATGTTTTCTAGTATATTTCAGATTTATAGGGGTTGAGAAAAGCATGAGAAAGGCTAAGAAGAACATTGGAAGCAAGAATGGTTTAGAGAAAGCATGCAAAAGCGGAGATTTCACAAAGAAGGAAGAATGCGAAGCTGAGAAACGGAGCTATAGTCATCGGATTGGAGCAAACTTAGACTCTTTGGAAATATGAACTCAATTTCTACAATTTACATGTTGAAGACTTCTTCTGGTTCTAAGCGATTCTATGACGAATTCGCATCCGAAGATCAGTGCGCAGAGAATCTCCTAATGTTGTCAATCCTGACCTTCTGTCACTAATTTGGTCATAACTTGAGCTACAGAGGTCCAAATGACTTAGTTCTAACGCCATTAGAAAGCTAACATCCAGAGCTTTGCAACGATGTATAACAGTCCATATGAAAATCTGCGTTGACTGCGCGGCCGCACGCCCCAAATGGCGCGGCTGCGCCACCCTTTTCTTAATGACGATGGACATGGCGCAGGCGCGCTATTGCGTGCTGTGCACTCAATTTGAAGGCCAAAATGGGAATTTCAAGCCAAGATGATGCCTATAAATAGAGGGATGCTACCACAACTCAATACCACCATTTTTTAGGCCCTTTTTGGGTGCTCATTAGCCTTAGATTAGTTTAGGGAGTTTTTAGGAGAATCTCCATTTTTCTCATTTTCTCTTAGTTTATTTATCTTGTTCATCATCTTCTAGGATCACCATCACCAACCAAACTTTTATTTTACTACTTGTTTTGTGTTTGATTTGTGAATACTTTGCTCTTTTGTTAATGAATCTTTAGTTTCTTCATCTTATTTCTCATCTTCATAGCTTTCTTAATTGTTAAGTTTATGTTCTAGCTTTATTTCTTGCTCATCAAGTTTGGTTTATTTCTTGCCCATTTTATGATCTATTGTTCTTTTATGCTTCCAGTAGTTGTAGTTGTTGATTATCTTGCTCTTCTATTCTCTTAATCATCTTGCTTGTTTAATTTCATAGTTACAATCATACCTTTACTTCATGCCCACCAAGTGTTTGATAAAATGCTTGGTTTAGTTTTAGAATAGTGTTCTTGTGCTTTGGTCATGGGTTGAGGTGTGGATGATCCTAGCTACTAATTCCTAAGGAAAGGATGGGTTAATCCTTGGGTTAAAATCGTTTTGTTGACGCCAGGCTTTTGCTAGTGAGAATGAGTCCTTAATGAGGTGAACATGGAGGTTTTATCCATGTTCCAAAGACCTAGGTCCGTTGCACTAGAGTATGAGAAGCCTGGAACTTACGGAACGGGGTTAATTCACCCACTCGACCGTTTGGTAGAGTGTGGCACCCTTGTTTTTGTAAAATAACCAAAATATGTGGCAGGCACCCTGCCACAGATTCAACTTGGCGGATCTACTACTATAAATATGAGGTGGCGGTCCATTGTGAGCTCAAGGGGAGTGGTGACGGTGAGATGGCAAAGTGGCACGTGATTCGACCCAACAAGACGAGCTGGTTAGGGGTGATTCCGCTAGCGTGCACGAGTTGATCTGGTTGGGAATGGGTGGATTAGACAATTAATAAAGGAGAGTGGTCGGCGATACTTTAAACAGTGATAATCCTCTTGAACATCCGCCGATTTAAAGTACATCCCGGCATTCTCCATGAAAAGGCCATGGCTGATATATGAGCTCCTCAGTCCATCGGTCCATTACAAGCTCTGTAGGAGTCATCAGAGAAATGGTCTCCAAAGTATTATAAAAAAAAAAGTATGCATGTACGAGGTCAATATTTACACTTTAGAGCAAATTTACCGTCAAAATGTAACGTAGGAAGTCCTTTTACAATGTATGATGATAAATTATGGTTTTCTTAGTTTCCGATAATTTGAATTTGTTGTTTGTAAATAAAAAAAGATAGCCGCATAAATGTTCATTTAAAATGGGATTCTGTTTGGTATGAAATCGTTCTTCTATTTTGTTGTTTTTGACATAAATTTATTACAACGAGATGATAGGATAGAAACAACAGCGTCATAAATGGATACATATCTGAATTCAAATGATTTCATACATAATCCATTTCATGAACTACACAAACAGAAACGGACCCTAATCCTACGCAACATGAAAGGAAAAAGTATAAAAACAGACACCTAACTACCCCTAAACCTAAACACCATCACCGGTAGTGGAACCTCTTTGATCACAAGTCTTCCGGGTGTGGCCAACCTGCCTACACAGCCTGCAACACCGAGGTCGATTAGGGTCGATGGCATCCATGGTTGTCCTGATCCGAGTCGTCCGTGGCCGACCCGCGCTTGCTATCCTCATGTTCGGATCTGGAATGATGATGGGGCCGCCATAGGGAGACCAGTATCCCTCCGGTATGGGTGGTGCAAAGTGTAGTCGGTAGACGTTGAAGACCTCTGACATGCGATACACGTCATGTACGTAGGAGCCCCAATCCAATCGAGAGTGGGCACAACAAGCAGCAGCATGCATGCACGGATAATGTAGCGCCTGAAAATATCACAGTCACATGTCATGTTGCTAAGTGAGACACGATAGGTGCCGAGTGAAAAGCCTCCTGTAGGGCTAATCTGTGTGACCTCAAACTCAGAGCTGTGACGATCAAACTAAGTCACGGCAAAGCACCTAGAATCCCTGTAGAATCCTTGATGTTTTTCTCCATGGCGCCCAGTAGCGTCTGACTGAATTGGTGCCCCACACCAATCTGTGCCTCTGCATCCTGTCCTCTCCTAACCTAAAGCTCAGCAAGTCGGAGGTAGGTGGACTTCACCAATGCTGTCATGGGGAGGTTCCGAGTACCCTTCAGAACAGAGTTAATGCACTCGGAAATGTTGGTCGTCATGTGACCAAACCTCCGACCGCTATCAATGTATTGAGCCCAAAGCTCCTTCTCCATCTTACTGGTCCACACAGCCATCCTCCTGTCCTCAGCTTCCAACAAATCATGCCAGTAATCGAAATCAACTTCGCTCTTCACAAAAGCGGCATTCATAAGGAGCTTCTTGGCCGCAACAGACTTGAACTTCAAAGCAAAGTTCGCAGCTACATGCCTTGCACAGAAAGCATGGTAGGCGAAAGGGGGGAGCCACCCACAAGCAGGATCTTCCAAAGCAGCCTTGATCCCGCTGTGCCTATCGCTCAAAACAAGTATACCCGGCTGCGGTGTCACATGTGCCTTCAGATGAGTCAGAAAAAACTTCCACGACTCTATGTTTTCTCCCTCGACCAGAGCAAACGTAAGTGGGAGTATGTTAGAGTTCCAGTCCTGAGCAATTGCCAATAAGAGATGGCCCCCGTACTTCCCATACAAATGGGTGCCATCAATGCTGATCAGAGGCATGCAATGCTTGAACACTTCCACACACTGAGGGAATGTCCAGAATAGACGGTGAAAATAATCTTCGGAGTCGTCCCCCTCCCTTACAGGACAACTCTTCAAAATTGTCACATTGCCCGGCATGGTGAGCTGAACCCCCAGAACCCGCCGAGGTATCTCTGCATATGACTCCTCTCAATCCCCGTATATGAGTGCAATGGCTTTCTGTTTTGCCTTCCATGTCTTCCTGTAACTAGGAAGAAATCCGTAACTAAACTCGGTGGCGGTTCGGAGCACCTTGATGGACACAAAAGCATCTGTCCTAATCAACGGCAATATGAAATCGCATATGACATGGTAATCCAACTGCCTGTGATCGCTGGAAATGTGTCTAGCCAAACAAGTGTGCGGTCCGTTGTACATCCGCACTTTCCACACACCTTTCCGCTTCCGGAGTGTCAATCGAATGAGCCAATTACACCCCTGTCTGAATTGCTTGCACCGTCCGAGGTACTTAGCATGATCTGACTCCATCACCCTATACTCGACCCCACGACGGATGCTGTAGTTCTTCACAGCAAGGACAGCAACCTCCTTGTCCACAAATGTCTGTCCAATCTCAAATTCAGCTTGGTTATTCGACCCTTGAGAGCCATGTGCGCCGCTGCTTGGTTCGCCCTATGGCCGCCCAAGACCCGATAGTGCATCCAAGTTCAGGTTCGACAAGTGAGGAGGGTATTGCTGCGTCTCTAAACTAGATGCACCTCCCTGCTGATTCGGAACCGGGCCACTGTCGTCTTCACTGTCACCATCTATGAATGGTGGTTCATCATCAGAGTCATCGGCTCGCAATGCCTCCTCCACACCAGGATTTGACTCTCTCTGAACAGGCAGAGCGCACAATGCTTGCGGTGCTGCTGTAACGGTATCCCCTAACTCACCCACAAAGTCACCTGTTTTTGCCTCATTATATATTACGAACGTTGGGGACGCAACCAGCTGCTCCTTTGGTTCGGGATGGATCACACGGCGCGATGGCCCAGCAACATCGGCAGAATGTGGATTCGGAGCAAAACCACCAAAACTCGCAAGTGGAGCAAGCATCTCCACAAACATCTCGGTGGTCCGCACCTCTGGGAACTGCCTTCTGCAGTGAAACAAAACCTGCAAATCCTCATCAACTTCTATGGAAAAACAACCATACTTGACCCCCTGAGGCACAATAGAAATCGGAATGCGATAGTAAATCATTCTTAGACGCTTTATTCCATTAGGGCTAATCTTACGTTGAATGCTTCGCTGAGGATCCGCTAAATGAGTTCCCGTCGTGATGAACACATTGGTTGAATTTTTATCTGTGAACTTCACTCCTTCTCGTGATCTGTGTTTAACCTCACCATCATGGTGAACCAGAGCAAGGAAACTATCCTCCTCAGTCATCTCTCAAACCACTAAACCAAATGACCTGTGTTGAAACCTCATATTTATAGTAGTGGATCCGTTAAGTTGAATCTGTAGCTGGGTGCCACAGATTCTATATATTTATAGAAAAGGAGCAATTTGATCATATTTTCTGTTTTGGTGTAATGTGGTAATATTGGTTTCTTGTTAGTTTAAATAAGTAAATATATATATATATAAATGAAAGAATTATTTTAAGATTAATATTTTAAAAAAAGTTGAAGAGTATATACTTTTCAATTTTAAAAAAATAAAAGTAATAGAAAAAAAAATCTTAGGAGCAAACATATTTGAGAGTCAATGCACTTAATGATAATGGTAGATGAGTTACATATCATAACTCATATATTATGTGAGTTATAATTTTTATTCTATTTGAATGATAATATTTTTTAATTTTGAATGATATTTTTTTTAATTTTAGGTAATAACTTAATTGTAGTACTACATGTATCATTATACACATTCGTACACACCGTTTAACAATACGAAAAAATGCAAACATCGTACATATTCGAATATTTCTCTGCTAATGTTTATATTTTTCTGTGTTAATAAACGGTGTATACGAATATCAGTTGTGCTATGTGCACCCCAATTTCAGCCACCAAAATCAGCCACCGTATAAAATACGGTATAAAAATACAAAAATACAAAATACAAACATTACCCTTCTAACTATCCCACGCGCATACACAAAATAACACACAGAACCCTAATTTTTCACGCGCTACACGCGCACTCCTTACCAGGCTCTGCACTTCACTCTACTTCGTTATTCTACTTTGGATCTAGATTTGGAGAGAGACTCACCTCGCCTTCACTCTCGCTTCTTCTACTCTACTCGATCTAGATCTGAAGACACTCACCTCTCCTTCATTCTTACCGCTGGCACCGCCGGAATCGCCTCCTCTTCAAGTTGTCGGTTGTCCGCCTCTATGACTCGCGTCCTCTGTGTTTCGTCGCGCCCCAGTGCCTCTCGTCCTCTGTGGTTCGTCGCGTCGCCGTCCCTTGCGTCCTCTCCGGTTTGTCACGCTGTCGTCCATCACGTCCTCTTTGGTTCGTCACGCTGCCGTCCTTAGCGTCGTCTCTGGTTCGTCACATCACCGTCCATCGCGTCCTCTCCGGTTCGTCGCCCGCCGTTTCTCACCTCTTGTCGTCTCCGATTTAGAGTAAGATTTTTCGACTTTTGTTTACTTTGATTTCAATTTCTGTAGTTTTTTGCATGTTAGGTTAGTTGATTTGGTATTTATACTGAGATTTTCCTTACTTCAACTGTGTTTGTACAAGAAAAATTCAGAAAGCAACTTTGCTAAAACAAGATAGAACAAACACATAAGGAGTAAACTACTACCTTAAGCCTCCAAAAGCTTAGTTTATTAACAAAATTTTCCCCTAAAGATTCACAAATTAACATAAAGTGTCTGGAAGATTATGGTTGGCACAATTTCACTACTCTTATTATAGCAAAAATTAGGAACTTTAATTTATATTTTGAGTTTGATTATATACTTTGTTTTTGTTTGATTATGATAGAAAATATTTTTTCAATTTGAATTTTGTTTGATTATATACTCCGATTATAACAAAAATTAGGAACTTTAATTTATATTTTGTGAGTTTGATTATACATTTTGGATATGTTTGATTATACCAGAAAATTGTATTTCAATTTTGATTTTGTTTGATTATATACTCTTATTATAGCAAAAATTAGGAACTTTAATTTATATTTTGTGAGTTTGATTATACAGTTTGATTCTATTTGATTATGATAGGAAATTATATTTCAATTTGAATTTTGTTTGATTATATACTCTAATTATAGCAAAATTTAGGAACTTTAATTTATATTTTAAATTTGATTATTCACTTTGGTTCTGTTTGATTATGATAGGAAATTTCATTTTAATTTAAATTTTGTTTAATTATATATTAATTATATTTTGATTATGTCTATACAGCGCTATATTAAAACAAGATGCTCTCCTAATTGATAAACTGGTTCAAGGAAAAATCTGATGGTAGATGGAAACTGAATTTTCAAAAGAATGGTTTAAAAACCTATTGGAATAATTTGGTCTGCTAGAGTTCCATCAACTTGCATTCAAAAAGGAATTTCTTTGACTTGATAGATGGTTTAAAACTACTCAGGAGGGTGACAATAGCTTCAGAATTTGTTGGTGTTGATGTGAGTTGCATGTAGCATATGATGTTTGTTTTGTAATGGATTGTGGCTCTTCCTAATGGCATTGCCGAAGGGTGGGGTCTCAATTAGGGAGGGTCTCTATGTCTCCCTTAGTATAGGTCTCATTTGCATGAAAAATGTGTAGTTTTTCTTAAGATTTGTACTTAAACCTTGTTTTCGTTTCTTCCACTGGTCTGTGGTGGTCGAGAGTGTTTTCCACATTGTGTAAACTGGTACAGTTTACAAATACTTAATTAGTTGTATAAGGAATCTTTGTGAAATTCGTGTGATTTTTAAGGGGATGAGTATTTAAACTAGGAATATGGACAAGAACTATCAACGACAACTCAAGGCAAAGTATTTAATCAAACTCATAAAATTTAAATTAAAGTTCTTAAATTATGCTATCAGAGTATATAATCAAACAAAAAGGCAAATCAAAATTCAATTTTCTATCATAATCAAAGTATATAAACAAATTCACAAAATACAAATTAAAGTTTTTAAATTTTGCTATAATTAGAATATATAATCAAACAAAATCAAATTCTATAATCAAACTCAAATAATCCAAACTAAATCTCCTAAATACTTTGTCATACCCAAAAGAAAATAAATTAAAAAAAAAGGAAAGTGTTAACACCTCAATCCTCAAAATTTCCCACTTCATTGTATACAAATGCACAAAAGCAACTTGCAGCATGATATAACACAGCAGAAGTCAGAAAGAGTATTTTAATTCTTCTCCATACATATGTATATTAAAGTAGTATATCGGCAAAATGTACCATATTTACTCACACAATAGCATCTCATTTGCCATTGCCACTAGGTCAACTCCTTTTATAAAGTTATACAAGGAAAAACTTAAGTAATAATTAGAATAAAACAATAATAAAAAAAAGTAATGGAGAAGCCATCCCTGCATCTAAGAAGCCATTGACTAAATTGACCAAGACATTGAGAATGAGAAAGTTTTGTGACAAGATGAATTCTGACTTTCAAATGTGTTCTGCTGATAGTTCTATTATGCGAACATAGCACGATAGAAATCAAAACACAGCACCCCGAAAAGAACACATATATAATTCACTTGGACAAGTTCAACATGCCAACAAGTTTCAATGACCATCTTCAGTGGTATGATTCATCTCTCAAAGCAGTTTTAGAATCTCCAGAGATACTCTATAGTTGGAACCTGAAACATGAAATACTATTTCATAACCCAAAAAAAGATTTAATAGTGCCAAAAAAAAGGTTTAATAGTGCAGTAGTGCTCAAAATTTAACATGGTCTTGGTCTATTCTTATTTAATATTGGACCATTCACCAAACTTTTTAGGGATAATATTACTTTGAAATCCAACCTGAAAACTAAATAAAACATCACAATCTAACTTCTGTGTCATGACAGTTAAAATCATAGTACTCCAGATTGGCAGATCCTCAACAATGTAAAAGCTAAATATATATTTTGCCAGTACACACCTATTATCTCATCAGGTAAAGATGGCTACATGCATCAGATTAAAATACAGGACATGGAATAAAAACATATTTCACTGGTTCCTGAAGCTGCACACACCTCTCAAACTAGTGCAAGTTTCATTGACTCATGAATAATCAAATACTTAAACATGAATAATCAAACTGTTAAGTTATAATAGAACATTTAAACATTAATAATCAAACAAGTAACTTACAATAATCAAACATTTGAAAAGCTTTATAAAAAGGAATTAAAAATAAACAATCACTGCACTGGAGTTGCAGTAGAGCAGTAAAGTAGCAATGGTTTCCACCAGATAACAAAAGTTTCGTAATAATTCTATGAACAAGGGCAAAAATCAAATCATACAAAACCATCAATTAACAACAAATAAACTATTACAAACCTCAACATTTGAGTTTAACGAATCCATTAAATTTCAGCCACAAACTGTTAAAAAAAACATAATTAGAGATGCCAATGCATATAAGAAAAAAAATTGCATGACTCAAATGAACAAAGATGAGAAAAAATAGAAGAATCGCACATATAAAAGGAAAGAAGAAGAACTGAATCACGCCGCAGAGGAACGTGGATCGTTCCGCAGAGAAGAGGCGATGGAATCCACCAAAATCATGCAAAGGAAAAGCCACCAAAATCGCGTAGAGAAGGGCCACCAAAAGCGCACAGAGAAGAGAAAAAGGAGGTGGTTCCTTGCGTGCAGAGAAGAGAAGAAGTGGCGCGTGAGGTATGTGAAAAGAATATATCCGTATAAAGTTGAAATTATATTATTATACGTATGGTAATACGGTGGCTGATTTTAGTAGCTAAAATTAGTGTACAAATAGAATTATTTATACGTATATATATAATGATACACATATATTAATTCTTAACCTAATTAATTGCTTCCTTATTTCACAGCACTGTTGATTGGAAAAATATTTAAAAAGGTACAATTTTAATTTTAGCAAAAAATATTAATAAACTTGCATGACAACCGTAACCATTATAATTTATAACAATAACATGATAGACTACATTTTTTTAGTATACATGACATTCTTTATATATAATATATTCATTAACATCCCACATTCCCACTACCTAAAATATTTAATATAATAAATCCGTTAATATTCCACCTCCTAAAATAATATCGCAAATGATTCGATTTTCATTAATTATGACTATTATTGAAATTATCACAATTCAAAATTATTCTTCCTGCAATTGAATTTAGTAAAAAAAGCATCACTAATTATTTTAATAAATTAATATAATAAAATAGATATAATTGTTATTTAATTTTGATTAATATTTAAATGATTTTCTAATTCATATATATTATTTTCTATCTCAGGTTCCAATAATAGTAATAATAACAAGAAATATTTATGCAAACAAATATATCTGGAGACACATATTATTGAATTAATCGGTAAAATCGAGTATTTTTTTTTGGTATTGTAAAATCGAGTATGTTAAATAATAACAATAAAAATAGTAAAATGAATAAGAAAATTGTGCCCAAATTTCCTTTTTTTTTTTCGGAATAAGGTTAGCCTAGGACTAACCCGACCCGCCCGGGAAACAAACCCCCAAACCCACCAGACCCGCCCTCCCTAGCTAACACTAACGAGCCCACCCATCAACAACAACCAACAACAACAACTCTGAGACTCAATGAACAAACATAGACCAAGATCAACGAAACAGATCAGTTAGAGACACGGAGCTATTGTCGACGTTGCTGCGACTGGCGAGCTTCCAAACGAATCAGGGACAAAAGCAAGAACGGAGGGTTAGTGCTCCAAGACGGATCTAACGCACCAGCAGCAACCCTTTTACCCGATTCGTGGGCTAGCATGTTGCTCTCTCTAGGCGCCCAGACAACTCCACACTCAGGTACTTCCTTCATGATTTGCTGAATATCTTGTAAAATAGAATCAATTTAGTTTAACGAAAACTACTGTGTAAATATACGTTGAATTCATTTTCTTCCAAGTTTTTTTTTTTAAAAAAAAGAAAGTTGAAAACAATTAATTTATATAACATTAAGAAGCAAAACATTCATAGAAAAGGATACAAATTTTATTCTCCTTATGCAAGTGTTCTATTCAATGCTTGCTAAACAATATACTATAACTATTGTTGGTTTCAGAAGTATTAGTAATTCAAATATATCTATAAATGCAAATATATGATCTTGTAAAGCTTGGTTGCATACTTGCACCAAAGGTATGTAACTTACTGTTGGTTTTTTAGGTTTTTTATTTTCTATTTTCCCATGTTCTTGTAACCTCATCAATCTCTGCATCCAAAACATCCAATTTTGCTATGGCTTCTATGTTGAAGCTGTAGATAATGCTCTTATTATTGTTCCTACAAAAAAAAAGTATATTTCTTAGATGTATATGAGTAATAAATTAAACGGTTTCGGCGTCTATAAAGCTGTCAGTATAGTAAAAAAACGAATTTCTTGTAGTGAAAATAGGCCCAAAATATAATTTTGACATGCGACGATTTCACTAAATATCTATGATCCAAATTAAGTAGAATAATTAAGCATATATGAGTAGTATAATCTTTAGGCATAAATTACCCTAAACTTTTCAACTGACCATGTCAAAATTAAGTTTCTCAAAATTCGACTAATCTAATTTACCTTTTTGTTTGGCTTATATAGGAAGATATTGTTCCGAAAGGTAAGAGGCATTTCTTCTTCCAGCAAAATCTAGATCTAGCGGTACCAGGAGTCTATTTATACTGGAACATTGCAAAAGCCAAAGGGTCTCATATATTGTAGCTTTTATCATTGATTTCTAAATGGCATTCTTTTATCCCCCTGATTCCAATGATAAATACAAGTGATGATCACAACTTGAACCTTCTTCAAATAGTTTCTGGGTCAAACACCTCTCTCTCTCTTATTTTTTTTTCACGATATCTCCAAATCTGATAAATCAAAGATAATTCGCCGAATATTTGAACTCTATTTAAAGGTATGTCACCGACTGTCAATGATTGCTGCATGCCTAATGTAAAATTCGTACTCAACTTGTCTAAAGGTCAAGACCTCTCTTTACTTTGCAAGATTGTATAGGTGCATAGAAAAGATTATTGAACCTACAAAAATGTTCAACCACACCAGGAACCAATGATGATTAAAACAACCATGACTATCAAACCTGATCTATGATGATGATCATGAGCAACCCTAATGGCAGAATTCTTCATTATGGGAATGTCATAGACAAGGGTCATATTGGGCCAGAAAAGGCCGAAATTCCTCTCACATATTGGGCCAGGCTTCAAGTTCTCATCAAACAAAGCAAAAATATAAGTCTCAAAAGTCCTGTTAGGCATAAGAGGAGTTCCAACCCCAGAATTGACATGACTTATGAGATTCCCATTGTACTCAGAGGCACTCATTGGGTCAACACCAATTTGGGCCGGGTCACCCTTAGTGGGCCAGCCCGTTTCACCAATCACAATGTCAACGTCTTCAAAACCCAAAACCTTCATAGCTGAATAAACAGAATCAAGTTGTGCATCTAACATGTTGGTGTAACGTAGCTCGGTGACGTCATCAACCATGCCATTATTGGGTAAGAAAAGTGCATAATCAAGGGTGTCAACGGAAAACCCAAAGAATGGGTAAGGGTTAACCATGAATGGTGAATTTGAATCTCTAAGAAAGCTAAGCATTGGTTTAATCACATGGGTATCATAGCCTTGCCTAAACCTTGCAGCGGAAGGTGTAGTAGAATTTACCAAAATGCCCAGAGAGTGTGGTGTGGTAACTTTTATGTGAGTGTCTAGTGAAAGCTGAACAAGTGCAAGGTGGAGTGTTTGCATTGCAGGGACCAAGTTACTAAATAGAAGTTTGTTGGCGGTGGACAAGACTTCGTTGCCAACGAGGATTCTAACTAACTTAGTTGAAGGCATGAATGGTTGGGCATTGGTTTGGATCCAATCTCGGGCAACGGTTAAGTTAGTTATGTTTGGGATTTGGTTGTTAGGGACGGTTACTGTGACCTCGATTTGGGTGCCCTTAAAGGCGCGTAGGATTTCGGGGTTGGCGTCGAAGAGTCTTACACGGTTGATGACGGTGGATTTTGAGAGGAATTTTGCTACTTCAGCTGGTGGAGGAAGGTTATCTGCTATTGTGCCATAATTAACACCAATTCCTTGCACCTCTGTCATTTATATACATCAATTTATTATTTAGGTCAAATTTATACACCTCTTTTTTCTTTTAATTTTCCAATAAAACATACCTATATATTGACAAAATTTATTTATCCCACTTCTGTGTTATAAAAGAATGTTTAAATTTAATTTATGTATTGACATTAAGTTAATACTCTCTAAACTCATTCGTGTTTTGATTGTAAAACTAAAAATAATTATTTTTAAAAAGAATTAATCTTGGTGTGCATCTCTTTTTGGTGTACATCTCTAACGAAGTCTTAAACGAACATATTTTTACTACTAGAACGAACAGATTTTTTAAAGCAAACGAAGAGATTTTTAATATGTTCGTGTCAACTATAAAATATGTTCGTTGTATATATAGATTTCTATTCGTGCACGAACAGAATTTTACTACTAAAACGAACAGATTTTTAAAAGCAAACGAACAAGTTTTAAAATCTGTTCATGTCAACTATAAAAACATGTTCGTTGTATATATAAAAATATGTTCATTTGGGACTTGGTTGGAAGTGTACACCAGAAAGAGGTGTACATTACATGCATGATAAAATCAATTATTATATATTGTATATAAATATATGTATTGTTTATTTTATTTTAAATGTCTATTTTATGTATATTATACTAATAATAAATTTTGATGATTAATTTTAGGGTAAAAGACATTTATACCCCGACTCTTTTTTAAAATAATACAAATGTACCATCGACCTTTAAAAAATACTAGAATGTTACTCACCCTTGAAAAAACGGGATTACCATGCCCCTCTGTTGGTCTGACTCGGCCGAGGGCAACAGATAATCCTTGTGTGGCTGAAACAGGTCTCGTTTTGGCTCATTGGTGTCTATCATGGTTTTATTCTCGCTTCCTATATCCAAAATGAAGTTGTTTCTCCTCAAATTGTGAAGCTCATATGCAATAACCAAAATGAAATCATTTCTTCTCTCATTTGTTCCCCACAAAACCTCCTTCTTGGCATTGTTATTACACACTCTGCCCTATTGTGTAATCCAAGGTGAGTATGTAATAATAATGTCAAGATGGAATTTGTGGGGAACAAATAAGAAAACAAACAACTTCTTTTTTGTTATTGTATATGAGCTTCACAATTTGAGAACAAACTATCATTTTGGACATTAGAAGATAGAATGAGTCCATGCTGAGTATTGTTGAGTCAAAATGTGACCCGTTTTAACTACACAAGTAATTTCCGTTATCATCTGGCGAGTCAAACAAACGGAGAGGCATGATAGTCCTATTTTTTCAAAGGTGAGGAACTCTAATATTTTTGAAAGATTGAAAGTTCATTTGTACTATTTTAAAAAAATACGGGTACAAATATATTTTTCACTTCATTCTAATAAATATCTAACATAATTATTATTTTTACTAATGTGCATAATATAATCAAAATAAATGTGTAAAATTTTTTTATTCGGTCGCATCATGGAAATTAGAGGAAAATGTGAAAATTCAGTTTATATCTTATCGTTGTCCTTTATTTCTTTAGTGTGTATTCAACTTTTTCTCGTGATAGAAATCTAAAAAACTATTGAAAAAACCTTTACCTAACATATTTTTAGCAAAAAATCATATACCTATGCATTAATTATAATATCAAATACAAGGAGTAAGCATACCTGCTCGGACGGTGAAAATTGATGCAAGGAGTACCAAACTTGCTTGTAATATTGAATCCAAGGACATAAGAGGCTTTTTCTCCATAGCTACACTATTTGGATGTTGATAAAAAGGGTGTACTACGACATTGGTGAAATGACGAGTGATGAGGTTGTTTATGAAGAAGTAACCTTGATGCTTTGCTTTCTGATCAGGCGAGTTCAATTCCTGCCATGGTTTCTGTGATGCAAGAGAATCTTTTTCTATATATTCAGAATTGGGATTGCGTAAGTTACTGGTTGAATAGGCCATTGCATCTTCCCTTTTCTCCTTTGAATCTTCCCCTTTTTGAATTGGGAAAAAAAAAAAACGGTCTATCTATTAAAGTGAAATGTTACAAGCTCGAATTATATTACAAAATGATAAGAGTTTGAGTCTTTTCTGTATAAAGACTTTTAAAAAACAATTTATAAAATTCTTATAAATTACTTAATTAATCTTAGGACTGGGATTCAATTTTAATGAATTGATTAACATCAAATCAAGTTAAGCTTTAATATTATTTCAGATATTTTAGGCATTAATATTATATATTTTATGAATGAGATCGGTAACTAAAATTATTGAATCACCTTGATTTCTAGAATAGATGAATCAAATATGTCCCATATATATATTCTTTTGAGTATAAAAATAGTATATGCAAAATGTGCCATTTTGCTGGAAAATTTTAACTTTCATGAAACGAACGTTGGTATTGGGATCTGAAGTATATCATAAAGTCATATATATATATATGCTTCATCTGATTTTCTATTATAGTGCTAATTAATTAATAATTAAGAGATAAGTAACCAAGTTAAAGTGCCCAAAGAAGATATTTGCTTTAATTGGACAGAGGGGAATAATCTTTTCGTACATCGTCGACAAGGTATTGTCACGTTGAAGAATGACACTCTTAACAAGCAAAGTTTCACACTTAAATAATAAATAAAAGACGGTCAGTTTATTATTATTATTTTTTTTTTTTGATAAGCGAGACGATCAGTTTATTGTGCTTAATTAATCTGATATCTACGTAAGAAACTGCACCACTTTCCCTGCTTCGTCTTCTCTTCTTTCTCCAAGCATAAACGGCAAAGTTGTAAACTCGAAATATCATTCAAGATCCTTAGGGAAAATTGCACAATTATTTGAGAACAAAAGTTTTGCTAAAAATTATATAGACATATTTTTTCCCAATAAAAATAAGAAAAAATCCTTGAGAACCAACATATTTAGAAACCAATGCATTTGATGGTGATGGTAGATAACTTACGATGATAACTCATATATTCTGTTAGTGATATTTTTATTCTATTTAAATGATAACGTTTTCTAATTTCGGATAATAATTTTTTTTATTATAGATGATAATTTAATTATTGACTTTTTAAGAGCTCCATAATGTTAATTCCGTAGCACTGTTGTAAAAATAATTAAAAAAGTGGATCAATTTTAGTCCCCATCTAGAGCTAGCTCATTTCGGGACTAAGGGTGTACATGAAGTCAGATCTCCTCTAGCTCTGATTCGGCTCAAATATATCCTAATCTATTATTGAGACTTTAAGGTTCTCAACTCAATGAAATATCTTAATTTTTTAAGAAAGACTCGTTAAACTTGCTCTTATATATTCTATACCCATTAAAATGGGCCGAATTCATTAGATCAATCTATAGTTTTCATCTTAAACAAATGAATTTTTCTCAAAAAATTAGACCTTTAAAAATACGAATTAAATGGACTGACTCGTTTATTTTATTTTATTTTTTAAAATAAAAATTTTTTCTCTATATTTTCAACGATTCAATCCAAAAATCCTATTTACCCACTAATTTTGTTTAGGGTGGTTGTCTAAAAAATAGTATTTTTTGTCCAAATTTTAATTTTTTGAGTTAAAAATAGATTTTTGTTTAATTTTTAAAAATAAATAATTAAACAGGTGAGTCCATTTAACCTGTCGTGCTGACAAGAAATGAGCCAAACTAGAAAAATGTGTCTTGTGAACAAAACGGGCTTAAATGTATGGGCCAATTTGTTTAACCTACGGACTTAATCTGGAGAGCCTAAATGAGATGGGTTTACTTATTTGACGGCCCTATTTTATTCTATACACTTATGGACCTGCGCAATGCAATGTTATGTGAAAAGATAGGGTTAAATCGATCTCATTTTGAATAATTTAGAAAGTTGTTAGTTTACTTATAAATAATAGGTTATGATATTTGTAGATTAAAATTCAGCCATCAGTATAAAATACATATTGAAATACAAAATACACATTGAAAATGACTTAAACAATACATGTATAAATTAAAAATGTAATCAATTATGAATAGAAATAGTTAATTGTCTTCTTCTTCTTTGGTCTCAATTTGGAAATTTTGTTTAACACTGGCCAGTGAATTGTTGCATGCGCAAGGCAAAATTCGGATCCTTGACATTTGCTTAAACGAACTAATGTGCTAGCCACTAAACCAACCTAACACGGTTCTCTCTAATTTTCTTCTAGTGTCTTCCATTTCTTCAATTGAATGTTTTAGGAGTATCTTACTCTTAACATGCACGAGATTATAATTTTTTTATTTATTTATATACATTATTTGTAATATTTATTAATAAAAAATGTTTTTGTAGAATGAAATAAAAAGGAAAATTAACAATAATAACATGATTATGGATATAACAGAAAGCAGCATATTTCAACAACACACAAATTACTTTTTTTTTGTGTATGCAATTATAATTAAATATATTTCGCTTAATATGATTCTAATTCTTATTCAATTATTTGTTCTAACAATATTTTGCTTCATATTTCCGATTAACTTAAATATCATTCTTGTCCCTCACTCTATATCTAAACCAATAAAATTATTATTATTTATATAACTTTTAAGAAAGTGATGACTTTATGATATATTATGGAAATTTTTATGACCTAAACGTATTAAATGTAATTCTTGTTGATAATAAAAAACTTAAAATTTTAGTAAAAGACAAATAGAAAAAAATTACGCAAAAGGTGTCAAAATATTACTTTTTTCTTAAGAAAAAGAAAAAATCTTAAACTAATATATAGTAAAAAATATAAGAATAATTATATCTCTAATAACCTTGGTGAGCTGTGACGAGCTCCAACCCAACAACAACTTCCCACTTTTTTAACATTGCTTACTCAAATGAGCATCTCAACCTTAGGGACACCAGGACACACTCATCATGATACGATATTCATGCATACATTGCATACATTCACTCGAACTGCAAATGTACGGTTGGAATACTCATTTGAGCAAGAAATGTTCAAAAATGGGTCTCTCTCTCTCTCTCTAACTTGAAGAACTAATTACTTGCGAGTGTTAATAAGGGCCCTTGCTAGTAGCTATATATGTAGAGACGTTGAATTATGAACAATGTATATAATATATGATGTATTTATTAATATATGGTTTCAGGTGGTTGAGAATTGAATCGTTTGCATTATATTATTGAAGTTGTTGACCTTTTGATGGTCAGTTGATGATAAGTTTAAATAATGGAAAGGGCTTGTAGTTATTAGCATTGTTTTTTAGGTTCTCATAGAATGGCAGGTGAATGACAGTTAAGCTCTCAGCAACCAAAAGCTTTATTTAACCTCAGTTTATTAGGAAAAATTTAAATTAAAAAAAAGTAGGATTAATGGTCAAAATAGTTCCAAAAAATGAGTCGATAGTCATATTTGTCCCTAAATGATTTTATCAATCAAATTAGTCCCTAAAAAATTTAAAAATTAATCATATTCGTCCTTTGTCATTCCATTAACATTTTTTGTTAATAATTGTTAATATAAAACGTTAAGTGACATATTAGCACCTTAAAAATGATATTGTGTTGATTTATAAGAGTTGTTTGGGCAAAATTAAATAACGTCGTTTTATGATAAAACTATAGATGTAAAAGTTGAATAATTATCCTCATTATTTGTGCAAAAAGACGTCGTTTTTTCCAAACAACTCTTGTAATCAAGACGACATCATCTGTAGAGTATTATTAATATTTTATGTGAACATTCATTAATAAAAATTATTAATAGAGTGATAGAAAGACGAATACGATTAAATTTTAAATCTTCTAGGGACAAATTTGATTAATAAAATTTTTTAGAGACGAATTTGACTATTGATCCATCTTTCAGGAATAAATTTGACCATTAACCCAACAAAAGTACGTGTCTTCTCAAAACCATATCATAGTTACAAACTTACCATCTTTATTCTTCACAAAAACAAATTCTATTTACTAATAGATATGTGCTAATCGATACGTTTTGAGGTATTTAAATTGTTTTCAAGAATAACTATTATATATTTAATTATTTAGACCAAATATAATCAATTAATTTAGGTGTACATCTTTTTTTGTCATCCAAGTGTATATTCCAAGTGAAAAACAAACAGAAATTTATATATATAATGAACATATTTTTATAGTTGGCACGAATATATTTTAAAACCTGTTTGTTTGTTTTTAAATTCTCTGCTTGTTCTGGTAGTAATATTCTGTTCGTGCACGAATTTATATATACAATGAATATGTTTTCTAGTTGACACGAATATGTTTAAAATCTGTTCGTTTGCTTTTAAACTTTTTGTTTATTTTAATAGTAATAATCTGTTCAAATTCACTTGGATGGAGAAAAGAAATGTACATGTAGCATGACTAAAATATAATAATCTCAAATTGTTTTTTTTTCCTCAAAGACTAATTGTTAGTTATTTCAATTTGAGAATAAAATTCGTATAATTTAATAAGATTTTATTCCCATCAAATAAACCACTAAAAATATTATTAATAAAATATTCTAAGCTTGACAAAAATAATTCTAAAATATTCGAATAACAAAAAATCTCAAAAGATTAATTATTTTAACAAAAACACCCATACTTGATCTATTAGCGATTCTCTTAACGGAAAATGCTTACCTAGCTAATGAAACAAGAGTTCATGACAAAAAATTTTGAGATGTTTTTCATTAGTTTTATTATTATTTAATTTCGTTAATAGAGACGTCATTAGATCATATTTGGATATTTTTTTCAAAATAATTAATTTTCAAAACTTTAAACATTTTTCTTCTCAAATGCAAAGATTTTTTTTTTCAAACGCAAAATAAGATACATATATTTTATATCATGTCTTTGTTATTATTATTTTTTTTTTCATGTTATTCTTCCTCCATTAGTCCATGTTTCTTTTTAAGATAAGTCTATTCGAATTTATTAGTTATAAATCTTGGTTTAGAAGTGTTGTTCTATGTCTATTTTTATAAGTTATGATTTTAAACTATAATTATAAATACTAGAATTTCTTTTTGAAATTTTTCTTAATACATATTATTCTTTATTTATCTGTATATTAAAATGCTTTCTTTTTGAGATCAAAATAATTAAACTCTATCCTTATAATAATCAAAGTTTTAATATTATGTTTTAAAGTGATTTATTTGGTTTTTTGTGAATAAAAAAAGGTTTTACTCCAAAAACTTATAGGATTAAAAACAAATATATCCCTCACTTTTTAAAAAGCAGACAAAAGTACCCCTCACCTTGTGAAAATACTACCATGCCCCCAGCCTTTCAAAAAATGAGACATATCTATCTCTCTGTTCATCCCACTCACGTGCCCGTTTGTCTACATGATAAGTTAGCTGTTAACGGATCTAATGTGGCAGTAACGGATCCACGTTGGAGGGTTATTCTCTCTTCTCATGTAACGGTGAGTTACATTGTATGCTAAGGTTGAGAGCTCATACACGGAATCGAGGTAAGGGTTTTTCTCCCAAAATTATTGTTTTTGAGCTATATTGTATGCTTTACTTTGTGTTTTGCATGTGAATGTATGAAGTTTCTTCAGCTAACGACACAGTTTCATGAGAATAGAGAATAACCCTCCAGCGTGGATCCGTTACTGCCACATTGGATCCGTTAACAGCCAACTCATCATGTAAAACAAATAGGCACGTGAGTGGGATGAACGGAGAGTAGATATATCTTGTTTTTGAAAGGCTGGGAGCATAATTGTATTTTCACAAGATGAGAAGTACTTTTGTCTACTTATTAAAAAGTGAGAGATATATTTATCTTTGACCCAAACTTATAATGATAGATAGAAAGAAAGATATTCCTAAATAATTGTATGTAAATCAGCAAAGTTCAACCAACCATATGTGTTTACTATTTATTGACATCAATTCTGAATCACACGTCCCACATTTTGGTTTATTTCAAGTACACATCATACTCATAGTACAATGGCTAATCATTGACTGAATAATAAGAAAATATGGCAGGGATTTATTATCACATAAAAATTATTAGATACATATAAAATTTTTATAATATAAATTTTATTCATTACAATTACATCTTACCAAATTTAAAATAAAACAAAAACATAAATTCTTATATGTTTTTAATAAAATTTATATCTATATCTGAATAATACAATTTACAACTTTCTCGGGAAAAGGAAAAAGAAAATGAAAGGGTGGTTGATACTTGATACAGAGCATGTGCTTCTTCGTTATATATTGCTTTGGTAAGGCACATTGTCGTTGTAGAGTACACACATGACTTACCAGCAACTTTTAAAGTTGGTTCGATGAATTGTTTTTTTTTTTTTTGAAGTTAATAATTAATTTCTCAACTTTGAAGTTGGAAAAATATCCTGTCAAAAGATTAAAAACGAAATTGGAAAATATAAGTTAGGTGTGTCCTTGAATAATTGTTTATTACTACATTTCATTTTTTTTTCAAAACATATTTATCATATTAAATAGGTTTAATTATCATGTTAATTTCTATAATTTTACTAAATTTTTAATTAGATTGATATATATTTTTTCTTTTAACTATACCTCTATACTATATCAAATTTTCAATTGGATGTTATCATAACAAAATATTAACTTTGACGGGATATTATGTAAAAAATAAAATATATTCCTACAAGCTCTAAAAAGAGGTACCACATATTTTCAAATTTCAAGAGTCCCTCTCATACTCTAAGGCTCTGTTTGTTTGGAGTGAAAGATAAGGGAAAGAAAAGAAAAGAAAAGAAATAGGAAGGAAAACTAAATTTTTCCCTTTGCTTGTTTTAAAAGAAATTTTGAAAGGAAAATTGGTACAGTTGATAAAATTCTGTGGGACCCATGTTAAAATTTTCCTCTCCATTTATGAAGAGAAAACTGAAATTAATATTGAGAATTAAAGATAAAAAAGTAAATTTATCCAATTACCCTTTTTTAAAAACATATCTTCACTACACTATATTCACAACATATATAGAATCCCTAATCTCAACATATGTGCTTCTTCTTTCTCCTGTTGCTATGGCGCTGCTCCTTCCTCCTACAGTGACTTGAGGTCATTGTACTGTTCATAGCTCTAACCTTTGATTACAGTTAAGTTTCTTTGGGTCTTTGTCATTATCTCTGGTTTTTTTTATTCCTTTTTTTTCATTTTCAGGTTTCTGCGATTGGTAATAAGTGTTTGCCATAACAAAGAACAGTTGGATTTGTGGTGTTCCCAATAGCATTTTTCACAGTGCTACCCCCTTCATAACACTGGCAAATATTGCAGAAGTAAGTTAGGGTTTCATTTTTTCAATGACATTACCGGCTGCCCATGATTTATTAAATTTCTAATTAGATAATGTGTGCTTTTTCAATTCAGAATATCCATAATTTGCATTGATTCAGTAGTTTGCTATTTGGTAGTTTGTTATTTTTACTGTATATATTTTTTGCATATTGAATGATGTTAAGTTGAGATTTGTTACAACTTTGATGTACTCAAAAAGCTTTTAAACTCTGAATCTTAATAAACATTTAGAATAATTTGTTTCTTTCATGTACTCCAAAATTATTAATAGAAAATATAGTTCTAAATTTTGTGTGTAACTTATACAAACCTGTTTTTATAATATTATACTTCATTTTTTTTTACTGTCAAAATATATTAGTTGTTTTGTCAAAATTAAAGTTGACGTATTGCTTTTTTACAAGTTAATTTGTAAGTAACTATATTGGTGTATCTTATCCACTAGATATGGAAATTATCTTTGTTGATGATTTTCCCCTATTCCAAATATTCAAGTTTGGAGTTCAAAATCAAGAATATAGATGAATGCCTCTTAATCAAGAATTTCTTTGTGCTCCCGAAAATCAAGGACATTTATTAAGGATGTTGAAAGAAGATTGGGAAAGCGTCGACTACTATCCACAATATCACTATTATGTTACTATGTACATGCTTTACATTTGTTGAAAGTGAAGTTGAATAGAGTTGACAAACCTGTAAAAGATAATGTGATTGTGCGAGAACAAATACGAGCCATTTTATTACAACAATTGAGTGAAACCAATAGGTGTCGTGATATTTTACGGATGGGTCCTCACGCTTTTTCAGATTTATTTGAGAAACTAAGAACAACAGGTCATGTAAAAGATACTGTACATGTCACAATTGAGGAACAAGTTGCCAGATTCTTATACATAATAGCCCATAATGTTAAAAACAGAACTGTTTCATTCTTTTTCCACCGATCTGGAGAGACAATCAGTCGTAATTTCCATGCTGTTTTACGTGCTATTATTTCACTCGAAGAAGAGTTTCTTAAGCAACCTTCAGCAGCAACTGTTTTTCCAGAAATTCTGAACAACAATAGATTCTATCCTTATTTTAAGGTATGTCTAAATGTTATTTACTTTGTTTGTGAATCACCTACAAGATAATTTTTTTTATGAATTTATATCTATGATATAGGATTGTATTGGGACCATTGATGGAACACACTTTCGAGTTAAAGTACCGATAACTGATCACTCGAAGAAGAGTTTCTTGGCAGATACATTGAAAGATTGAAATAATTACTATGATCGGTCACTTGAAATTGCTGAAAAGCAAGCTTTGACAGCTGAAAGACAAGCTGAAACTGCTGAAAAACAACTTGCATTAGTTGAGAGGCAAGTAATGATTGCTGAAGAACAAGTTCAAGTAGCCAAGATACAAGCTCAAACTGTTGAGAGGGGTATCACATTTCTTGAACAGAGTAGAACCCGGGTTTACTCTGAAAATGATGTGTATGTTGAGCTGAAAAAGTTGGGTATTGTTGGTGACGTATTTAGGAGTTGCTATCGCTTCTTGTGTAGAGATGAAAGAGCTAAGCGAGAATTTTTTGGTGTTCCTTTTGAATATCGTCACACTACACTGTATGACTTAATGAAGGAAGCTGGTGCAATATAATAACTGCACTTCTAGAATGCTAACTCTTTATTTTGTGTGCATATTTATAACTTTACTATACTGTTATAAAGTATTAGCTCAACCTTTATATTTTGTAAGTAATATACTTTATGACTTGTAA
>JASCZI010000090.1:113300-123611 GCA_036250425.1 Stylosanthes scabra
TTGCTAGTGCTTGCTTTTGTTAACAACATATATAGATGTATATGTTTATGGTTCACTATAATTGAATTAGCTTATCCTTGGCATGTTGATTATAAAAGTGTGGATGGGGAGGACATAGTAGGGGCACACAAGGTGAGACATATCTAAAGGGATTAGAAAGTGTGTCCAATTTATTTTTGAGGAATTCAATGATAGAAGTGAAAACATGGTAACTGTATCAAATAGAAATAATTTAGTGGACTGGATCAATGGCAGTTAGGAAACATCTTGGGATAACAGGTTCTTAAAAAATAAAGTCATGAGTAAAAGGCAAATATTTGAGAATGTGAATGTGGTTTTCAAGTAGGAGAAAAAAATACAAGGCAAAGTAAAAATGGGATGACTTAGCAAAGGAGAAGATTGGGGGTAGGATTCAATGGATCAAAACACAAATACAGGTATTAATACATAAACTAGGCTTTTGTGTTTACAACGAGGACCAAATTATACATGCTTGTAGCTTCTATAAATTCTGGTATCAGTGAATTGTGGTGCTATTTAATAGGAAGAAATTTTAGTTGCTTCATATACATGACATGATAGTCATAGGTGAGAATTTGCATGTAATTATATCGACATGTAATTTGCATGTAATTATATTGACATGACATGATAACCAGATTATACATGCATATTTTGCTTATAGACATGTTAGATTAGGTGAGCTTTGGCATGTAAATAACATTGATAAAAAAAATTATGTTGCTTTCTTTCATTGTGTTTATAAGAGATTAAATTTATAAATAATAAATTTTACATTAAATAAAACCATAAATACATCAAATAAATATACTATTTTACAAAATAAAATAAAAAATTTATTCAACTCTTGACTATATCAATATATTTTACGTTATTATGTTTATTTTAAATTAAATAATATATTTACATAAATAAAATAACTTTTGTAATATAAGGACAAAAATTTCTTTTAATACTAATTCACTTTTCTTTCCTTCTAGCTTTTCTTTCCTTTCTCTCTATTTTCCATTCATCCAAACATACCTAGGGAAAATAAAAATCCATCTAAATTCTTTCCTTTCCTTTCTTTCCTTTCTACTTCCTTCCTTTCCACTTCCTTCCCTCTATCCAAACAAACCCTAAATCACACAAACACACTCTCTCTCCCTCGCTTTCTCTATCTCTCTTTCTCAAATTCATTCAGCAACACCCACAACCAAAGCCTAGAGTTGTCAAAATGAGTCGCAACTTGTGAGTCGATCTGAATCACTTGTAAATGTGGACAAGTCGAGCTAATAAACTCGCAACTCTTTTATAGGCAGGTCACTTTGGCTCGAATCATATAACTCACGGGTTAGATGGGTTCGAGTTGAGAGGGCACAGATTGGCTCGTCTAACTCGTTTTTTCCTTTTTTTTTTTAAGTATATAAAGTTTATTTTGGGAAATAAATTTTCTTTCTTTTTAATTAGTTTTTTTAAAATTTATATAATTTAATATGAAAATATATTTTGTGATAAATATTTTATTTTGTATGGATATGAAGTATAAAAAAAGACTTATATTAATCTTATATTTTAAGAAAAACAAAATAAAAAACAAGTTAAACGAATTGACTTATTTAACTCGGACGAATCGAGTTGATTTATTAATACTTTCTTTACTCATTTAAAATATGGATCAACTCGTATTTCAGATTTTGGCTCGTTGCTCGGACGGACTAGCTCAAATTTGGCTTGCTCATCCGTTCGACAGCTCTACTTCAAAGTTCTTCCACAAACACCCACAATAATTGCAACTTCATAGGGTATCTTCTCATTCCGCCTACTATGCATTATCTTCTTCATTAGGTTTCTATTGTTATTCCTAGACCCACTCATCCTATTTCAGTTACATTGTTTTCCATTTCCTCAAGGCTATTTTCTCTGGGTTAGCCAGCTTTTTGAAAGATAAAGAGATGAAGTCCCTTTCCGCTAGCCAGTTGGACTAAAGGAAGTGAGCTCTCATGACCAGTAGGCAGGCCAAATCTTTCAAGCACAGTTCCTCTAGATTGATAGAAGTCTTTGTCCTTATTTTGGATAGGTCTTTCTCTATCTTTTTCTTGCTTTTCGTTTTTGGTCTCAAGCCTATTCCCTTGCAAAGACAAAGACCAGATTTGTCTCACCCGGGGATCTAACCCCATTGATAAGCTCTAGGATTCGCGCTTTAATTTAATAAGCTCACTCATGCCATTTGACCTCGTCCTAGGCTAGACGTCCCTTTTTTTCTTCTAGCACAACTACAGATATGAATGGTGATACAAATATCGTCTTCAAGAATGGCAAATCTATAGTAAAGTGCTGTCTTGGGTACACTTTTTTTGTACAATAAAACATCACTATAGCTTCTTAGCACTTAGCTACTTTATCCTTCTGCGCCGCTAGCGCTACTACTCCTAATGATATGTATAACTTACTCTTTTTCGCGAGAAGGCCCATCTTGGACCGGTGACGTATTCTAATGATCTGGATCTCTGACTTCTCTCTTACTTGACGGTTAACTCCTCTTTTTTTTTTGTTGCAAAAGATGAAGAAACAAATTTAATTTTCTCTATTCTACTATTTACTACGGCGACGAATAATCAATTTATCACTATATTTATTCATTTTTCTATTTTTTCTTCCAAGAGCAGGATAACCCTAAGGAGTTGTAGATTTTTTTTCTACCAATTGGAGCCCTTCCTTCATCGCCCCATGGGGATGATCTAGGGTTCATAACTACTTCTCTTATTACAAGACGCTTACCTAACCAACATTTCGATCTGGCTCTACCAAAAGTTTTTTGGTTTATCCCAACGTTCCCCATTATATTTTGTTATTGCCCACTAGGGATAATACAACATGTATTATTCCAATAAAAAATCATTCTCATAATTAAAGACTAATAACATATTTGATAACTTGATTAAACTTTGTTGAATAAAATGCTCATTTAATTAACATTTTCCAATTATTATTATTTTCAAGAATGAGAACATTTCATTTATTAAGGTAATTTCAATTCAATAATCCAATCTTATAGATGTAGAGGAGATAACTGCTAAATTAACTGTCATTTGCTATTTGTTTTATAACAAAAATACAATGGTGAAATTGATTGAACAATTATTTAGAGAAAAATAATCATCCAACAAGTTATTTTTGTAACCATTTAACTATGTCTTTTTTTTTTCACATGTCACTTCCTTCTTTTTTTAATTGTTGTGAGTGATTTTTGTTAAGTTAAAATTAATTTTATTAGATTAATTGACAAAAATACTTGTACATCTAATAAATTTTATATTTAAATTATAAAAAGGATAAATATAATATTATTTATTTAAACAAATAACTATTCATCAAAAAAGAAAATAAAAAATTTTAAGACATAATTTCTTTTTGTCAAATCTTGCTAGTTTTTCATTTTAACTCATAAGACACTCTAGCTAATACACAAAAATAAAATATTTAGGCTAATATATAAATGATGGCCAAGGATTCCACACTCCCACATTTTTGTGGGAGTATTATTAGCCCACCCTAAAATAATTACGAAATGACCCCCGCTTTTTTTTGTGGGAATTTTAATAATTTAAAACTGAGACCCTCAAGATTTTTCATTTTACATTTCCTCCACCCTTTAATCAGATGAGACATTTGCCTCATTCTTCCACACTTCGCCTCCACCCACGCGTTTTAATGCTGAGTCTGCTCTGCTAGGTTTTCAGGAACTCACCGCCTCTTCTATCATCACTTTGTATTGTGCTTCGCCGTCACCGCGCCGCCCTGTTCCTCTTCCTCGCCACTAGCTTCGATCTCATTCCTTCTCCCTCCGCCTTTGCCCCTGCCAACTACTGAGGTTTTTTTCACTTTATTTTATCTTATTGCTTTTACTTTGAATTTTTTTTGTGATTTTGAATGTTCATGCTCTGCTAGACAACTAGGATTCAACAATTCAACCAATTTGATATGTTAGTTCTTTTTCCCATGAAAGTTTCACGCCTTATTAACTTAATTTTGGATTTAATGATTTTGTAGTAAGTTAAGATACTAGAACATTAACCATGAACGAATTTACATGGCTAGAAACTTATTTTCAATATTCAGTCTTCATTTTATTGGCTTGTTTATCTGGTTTGATATTCTCTTCAGTTTATAAAGACATATCCAAATGGTCTTTGATGAGGATGATTGAAATTTCATGTTTTTTATGATATGCAGGGTGGTTTTGATGTCCGCAACTACTGATATTTCAAGATACAGGAATTACTTTAAGAATCTTGGAAGAGGTGAACGGGTTGAAGTGCTTGTGATTCCTACCTCCAATCAGAAAATTGTTTTCCAGTGACATGTTTCATATCTTGAGCAGGCATGTCTATATTATTTACATGATTTTAATTAAATGGTTCTAAATTTATATAATTTATGATAAAAAGTGTCAAAGATGATGTTCAATATATACTTCAATTGGCATATTATATCATTATTTTTCTGAGGCTCACTTCATTGATGTAATAACCATGATGGTAATGTTTATGTCTTTTTGGCACAGGTAGTTGAATCGCAATGGAATAAGTTCTGAATCTTTTGGTACAGATTTGGAAGTCACACCGAAAAGTAATTGTTAACTTATAATTATTAAGCTAATTTTGCAGCTAATAATAAAAGGTGTTTTAAGACTATCGATGCATGTGTGAAGTTTTGTGTCTATTGCTTCATATATTGCTTTATGCTTTATTTCTCTATGAACCATGACTTGATGTTAACTGGAAAGGGAATAAGTAATCACCTATATTATTGGTGGATTATAATTGAGGAGGGTGTTTGCATGTTGATCATTTATACATGCTATTATATGCTCTTTTAGCATCTTTATGGATTTAATCAAAATTTCATGCTTCACTATCATCATATTTTTTAGATGTTTTAGAATTTGTAATTTTTTTAAAAAAAGGTTCACTATCATTATAGTTACTCAAAATGGTCTGATAGGGGGCTGTCACTCAATGGTGATGTTTAAAGAAAAATTGTAAATTTAACTTTTTTGTTTATTATCTTCAATTTTGATTTTACTAATCTGTGTAAGACATGCACTAGTTTTCCTTTCACATTATTGTGAACTTTCCATGCTTGAATGGTTCATTGCTTAAACTTATCCATTCACTTTGTAGGCATGCAGTGGTGAGAAGCTTTAATATTGTCCAGCGTTGAAGTGTTTGATTCTTACTCCGAAGCATGGATAAACGGGAAACAAATGAACATTGATGACATGATGCAGGAGGTTATCTTCTTCAAAAATCATTGGATGCAGGTAAAAACAACTTTTTAGGGTTTAAGTTTGTTTTTATTAATCACGATTTATATAGAAATATAAATATGGACAATAATATTGAAGGATGAAGTATAATTTTATTTTGTTTCTATTATTTACAAAAAAATTTAAAAATATCTCTAAATTTTAATTTGTTTTAAATTTTTGAATGATCAAAATTATCAACATAAAAGTTTCCCAAATTATCCCTCAACAATCAACATAATCTCATGGTTATCCTCAACACCTCACTTCCCTCAACATCACCTCACCTTTCTCTCTTATTGTCATTTGCCACCACTTCTCTTCTTCAATAGCAACAACAAAACCATGATTATTCTTCTTTTCTCAATTTTTTGTTATTCTTGTACTCCTTCTTTTGCCTCCTTTGGTGCGCCGCCCATCACTTCACTACTGTCGTCATATGTGCGCCTTCACTTCCAACAAAAGAGTACCAAATCTAGAAAAATATTAGCCCTAAAATTTTAGTTCCTCTATTAAGAACCTTCTGTTTTGATTATAAAGCAATGAAAGATTTCACAAACAAATTGAGCAATGGGAGCTCGCTGTAAAATGGTGTTGGAGCCAATTGATAACGATGTAGAGTTTGCTGTGAATGGAGAGATCCATAGATCTGGGGGTTATTCTTTTGGAGTGATCTTCCATTAAAATGTAGTTTGTTGGTTATAATAGTAACATCCTACTATTCACTAACCATGCCGCGGACATAATTATCAAATAATAAGACATTACTACATCTTGTTCATAATAATATACATTTATATACTTTTTAAAATCGATTATGTACATATATTTATAAATATAATACAATAGATTAGAGTAAAAAATCAGGAGATACAAAAACTTTATATATTTATTTATCAAAGGTTTAATGATTCTAATACAAGACCTGCGAAGCTTAGGTCAAGACATTTAACATATATACATATATAACTACCTTAGCTGACATCTTTAAATCTCCATTTGACATACAAAAGACCCATACAACAATAGAAGGACACATTAATCAAGACGAAGAACTTCTAAGACATTGGAAAATAATGAATGCTTTGAGAATCCCAAACCACTGGATTCTTATTACAGTAAAAGTGCTGAAAACATAATATATAAGCTAGTAGGATCTCACGAGGCGATCCTACTCGATCACTTGATTTTAAATATTCCCTTCTCGAGTTTCTTAATCATTTCTTTACAGTTTTTCCAAAACTCGTTCCTTAATTTATTAACTCTCACATTTTATTCTTACATTCCCACTATCGGCTCTCAATTACTCGCATTAACACTCAACCTTAGATTTCTAAATGAGATTAAGTACTTTATGGGATTTAACCTTATCATTTCTTCTTCCTCTTTTTTTAGCATATACCATTAATGCTAGTCTCATCCATCTTAAAATTTTCCTCATGTCCTTATCCTTAACCCTCACTTAGAAAATCATTAATCATCACCTTCATCATCATATAATACAAACACTAACAAATCACACAAGCAACACACACACAATTTCAGTTACAACAAATAACACACAAGCAAAACAAACTAAACAATGCAATTCAAAACAATCACAAACAAATGCATATGACGAGTGTATGTTCCTATAGCTAATGAGCTCATTTGGTTGGTTATAGAAGCCAACCCGATAGATCCAGTATTAGTCCCAGATCGCTATCAGATACTTACATCCCCGAGGACGTTCATTCACGCCCCAATGTTATTTCATCAATCATATGGGGGTTTCCTTCGATCATTTGTGCATTTGTTCATGCCTCTTACATTCGTTTTACACTTCATACCCCTGAGAGTCCGTTATTATCAGATAGTAGGGATGTTGATCCTAAAAGATCCCCTCACACTTATCATGACTCATGTAACATCACCTTCACTTCATCAACCTCATATAGGACCAAATCCTTGTTTTTATTAATTTCATCTTAATAGGTCAATTTTGGGTCATCATGTTCAAAATAATTACCTTACATGATATGTTAATTAAGTCTAGGAAATAGTAGAAAGCATATTGTTAAAAGTTAAACTTGAAAAATAGAGTAATGAATCAATTTCCTGGAGCTTAAAATGTATAATTTTTATTATGTGAATATTTGAATTGATTCCTAGCTCATTGAATCGATTCATGAAACTTTGAAAACCCTTGAGGTTACTACGGGATAAAAATGAGTCGATTCATTTGCTTTGAATCTTTTCCAATCACTTTGAAAATTCTCCATTTTTGATACGGATCAGAAATGAATCAATTCATTGGAGAGTGAATCGATTTGTATTGCTTGAAAATTTTCTTTGATGCCTACAGGTCTAAAATGTAGGGGTGTTCAGATCCAAACCAACCTAAAAAAAACTGTGAACCCAAACCAATCCAAACCGAAAATTGAAACAAATCGCTTAATTTTGGATGATTTCTGGATTTTGGTTCGGTTTATATGCGGTTCGGTTTGGTTTGCGGTTCTACTTTTTAAAACCGAACCAAACCAAACCGAACCGCAATGCTATGTATATGCATATATAGAAATCCTCTTTCCTAACCCTAGTAGAGTGATAGTCTCGTAACTTCTCTTATCCTCTTATCCCCTTCCGCCGAACACACAATCACACACATTCACACAACTCAAATTCTCAAAACTCAAAAGTCACAAATTAAATTCACAATTCTGTGAATTCACAAACCCAGTAACGTAACCCACTATGGTCATTCAATTTATAACCCTATCTCCCTCCTTCATCAATTATCACACCTTCATCCAATCCTCTCTCACACACAAACACACAAACCCATATTCTGAAGCGGTAGTCCTCTGTCTCAGTTCTTTCAGTTCTTCTCACTCGCGACATTGCCATCATCTTCTTTTAGCTTCTAATTTGAAGATTCAACAATACAATGTCGTCTTCCAATCCTTAGGTAAACAATGAACACCAAACTTAATTTGTCTCACTTTTATGTTGGTAACAAGAAATATATTGATGATATTTTTGAAAAAATAAATTGATTAATTGCTCTTTGATTGTTTCTATCACAGCATGTTCAAAGCAGTGAGCCGGGATTTACTAGTGCTACTCTATCAACCTTTGAATCAGCAAGGTCTTAGAGGGAATCCATGCCTCCGCCTCTGCCTTCACTTTCGCCTCCACCTCCACCTCCATCTCCACAGCCACAACAAACGCAGACCCAGACTCAGACCCAAGCACAATTGACTCCGTTGCCGCCTTCCAATGATCAAAACAATGATGGGACAAGAAAGAAGAGGAGAGGCAAAGCAGGCGCTATTGATGACTCTCCTAATCCTAGCTAGCCAGAGGAAACAGGTAACAGAAAACTTGCTAGACCTAGATCCTGGACTTGGGAACATTTTAAAAAAGATGAGAGTGGTCCCAAACCTAGGGCAGTATGTAAGTGGTGTGGAGCATCTTATGCGGCTGATTCACATAAAAATGGCACTAGCAATCTTAAGAGTTACTTGCTGAGTCAGTGTAGGAAATTTCCAAAAGATTCACTTGATCCCACACAAAAAAAACTTGTTATACATAAACTTAAAAAAGAAGATGGAAATGGGATGGGTAGTTGTTTGACTGTTGTTTCATTTGATCCTGATTTATGTAGGCAAGCCCTTGCTAGAATGATGATTGTAGATGAGTTGCCTTTTAGGTTTGTTAAAGGAGAGGGGTTTCGTTATTTCATGAGTCTTTTACAGCCAAAGCTCCATATTCCAGGAAGGATTTTAGTTGCCTGATGCCTTAGCATCTTTATGGATTTCTTTAACCAAATTATACCCAATTCCTTATTTTATTTGTTTATGATTTCATAAAAATAGTAAGAAATAGGTATAAATTATGTATAAGTAAATGAATATGGTACTTTGATGATTCTTGTTGGTTAATTATAGGAAAGATTATGAAAATAGAGAATCTTAGCCAGACTCCACGCCTAGGCTCCAGTCTCCACGCCCAGGTGCCACTATTCCATGCTCAGGCACAGACTAGCCTAGCCTTAAGCTCAGCAGTCAGACTCCACGCCCAGGCGCCAGTCCCCCACGCCTAGGCGTCCCATTCTCAGCCTCTGAGTCAGCATCCAACTCCAACGCCTAGGCATCAGTCTGCCACGCCTAGGCGTCCCCTTCTCAGCCTCTCTAACCAGCAAGCACACCAACGCCTAGGTGCCTAGCATCCACGCCCAAGCGTTGTCATCAAGGACTCACCAGCTAGCATCCAGACATGCCCAAGCGCCAGACACCAACGCCTAGGCGTGGGAACTGCCCCAAGCTCAGGAACAAAGTGTCAGACACACGCCTAGGCGCCAGAAGCAATGCCTAGGCGTGGGAAACCTGACTTAGCACCTTAGCTCTTCAAACTTACGCCCAGGCGTCAGTTTTTGATGCCTAGGCGTGAGTTCTGCTGTCTGTTTGCAGAATTTGTAATTTTAAAAATGTAATTTCATTCATGTATCATTTGTATTTCATTTAACTTATGTAAAATCTATAAATAAGTGGAAATCAATCAATCTAGGGTAGTTAGTCAATTTTAGTTTCTAGATTTCTCTCATAGCTAAAAGATTGATTTCATTTAGATATAGATTAGTGTCTTTTGTAACATTAAAGCAATCAAGGAAGTATTATTCAGTTTTTACATCTCTCTACTTTAGTTAGAATTCTCTCTCTCTAGTTCTTTGAATGTTCATACATTCAAGAACCATCTTCATAGTATTCATACCTTCAAGATTAATATTTTTTATGAATCCAAGATCCATTTCCATCACTTTCTTTGAGTCATCCATAATCATGAGTGGCTAAACATCTTAGAGATTAAGGAGGAGGAGCTCTATTTATCATCAAGCTAATGGATTAACCACACGTTCCATTCAAAATCTGCATGTTCTTCATCAAATTCAAAGGATTCTTCTTGTTCATGGATTCAAGAATCAAGTTCAACCGAGAGGTATAATTGGTTCTTAATTTGGT
>JASCZI010000091.1:5975-17969 GCA_036250425.1 Stylosanthes scabra
AGAGCGTATCACTAAGCCATGCAACCAATGAGAGAGAAGTCTTTATGAAAAGGTGTTTCAAAAAGCAAAAAGCAAGAGAGAGAAAAACTAGAAGGTGTCATAAAATGTTTCTAGGGCATTCTTGGCTTTACGTCTCAAAATTATGGGGCGACTAAGGTCCAAAGACGTATTATAGCATCGCGCTATAATTTTATAATTCCGCCGTATCTTTCGTTTTACCGAAATTACGACCGGACGTTTCGCGACGGAACCATGCGTCGCTAAAGACGGTCCGAAATTCTCTCTAAGAATTTCGCCAACCCCAAATCTCATGGTTCGAGCTTAGCTAGGAAATTATAAATTTCCGTGGGAGATATTTTCCTTAATATCCTCCGTTCATTCTAAAGGCGGCGAAAACGGTCAAACCGTCGCCCAAAAAGCGTCTTGTTGCTAAAAATAGAAAATCACCGAAACAGGCATTCTTTGGGAACGAATCCCACAGCAACCATGGCTAGGGTATAAAGACCCATAAACACATCATCAAGCATCCAAAAACATATAGTCTCAGACAATCGCACGTTTCTGTCAGAAACGGGAAAAGCAGAAAGTCGGGGTTTCACAATAGGCCTTATATCGGATCACCATGAATTGATACTTGCAGAGATACAATGTAGCAATGGTGCCTGGCAACCTCCTAAAGCATGGCACATGTTTAGTATCAGGAGTATTCATTGCAACTTTCTCAAGAGATTCAAGGCACCCTTTCATCACCTTGTTATTAACATAGGTATCTAAACCAAGTTCATTGACTAAAAAATTTCATTATTTTCATGTGGAGTCCTTAATATAGACCTCTATGTTTTTCATGGAATTCAAAAACAGAGGCAAAGTTTGAGTTGAACTGTCAGAAGCTAAAAGATAGGGGTGAGTCGTATACTGGCTGGTGTGATGAGATTGAGAAGTGGCAATGGGTTATGGCATTTGATGAAGGTTGTACATGGGATCACATGACGACTAACCTGGTAGAGTGCATCGGTTCGGTTCTGAAGGGTTCACGCAGCCTTCCCATAAAAGCACTTGTCCGGGCAACATATTACTGGTTGAACGAGTTGTTGTTCGGAAGAGTTATGAGGCAGACGAGCATACTCGCACTGGATATGCCTTCTAAGATTTTGCCACCAAGAGGTTGGAAGCAAATAAACAACGCTTAGGCATGATGGTCGTTAATCGGTTTGACAGACGCAATGAGGTGTTTGAGGTTATTAAGATGCCGAGTGGTCGAACATTAGTGGTCAACTTTCATGGCCAGTTTGTGATTGCAACCAATTTCATGTGGATCGACTACCTTGTCGCCATGTGTTCACTTGTTGTGCTAACTAGAGTCTTGACTGGTGCGTGTATGTGCATGACATGTGGAAGATGTCGGAGCTACCTAAAGTCTACAAATTCGAGTTTGCACCAATGGGGATTCCAAGAACTTGGCCTGTGTACGGTGGGGAGAGAATGGTCCCAAATCCAATATTGAGGTGTACAGGAAAAAGGTCGACCAAAGTCAACCTACTACCTGAATGAGATGGACAGGTAGGAAATGCGTAGTCTTATGATTTGTTCTCTATGTGGGGTTACCTATCATAGTCATAGTCGATGCCCACAGCTTTCATCAAGTTCCAGTGCATCATAGGGTGTTTGTATCGTGTCATTTGGGTTTTAATAGCTTTGGGTCTTAATTAAGTCTTAATGTACTAGATTTTAGTTGGGTGTTAATCAAGTCTTAATGTACTAATTTTTTTTAGTATTAATTAAGTTTTAATGTAAAAATAACATAAAAGAAAATAAAAATAAAAACATAAACATTACATAAAAACGTAGTTCTAAAAACTGGACCGGCTAGTAGAACCGGTTAAACTGGGGACCGACCACAATTAGAGTCCGGTTCGGCATAGTAAAGAGACATGTGTTTTTTTTCTCTCGAAAGGTCAGAGACAATTATGTATTTAACAATGGTGAGGAATTTATTTCTCCCAAAATTAAAATGTAAAGCACTAATTTGTCCTTTTTTTTTGGTAGCTTACTAATTTGTCCTTTACTTTCTTAATAATTACACATTTTGATAGATTAAGGGATTAAATTATTGTTGAGTTTAGGAAACAATAATGTATTGTTGTATGATAACTAAACATTAATATTAAGTTGGGTGAAAAAAGCCCAAGTGTTGTTTGATGTTAGTTATGTTTGTGCAGTTCCAATTTTATTTTTGTTACAGCCCAATACTTGAATGAGTGTAGAGCCTTGGTTGTTGCCTTGAGATGAAAAATTTGCTTCTACCCAGCCTTAAGCATTTCGGACATGGCATATAAATGAGAGGGAAACTCAATATTTTTATTTGCAATAGCTTCCTGGAGAATGCTTGATATCAACATCACTAATCTAATGATGGAGAATTAAACTTGGAACCAAAGCCAAAGATAAAGAGTTATGACTTATCCGAACTTATCATTTTCAGCCCCTGCAATTTGAAAAAGAAGTCTTATGACTTATCCGAACTTATCATTTTCATTGTTGCAGCCGATGCAACCTGCTCAAAGCTTTGAATTGCTCAGACTTGTAGTTGACTTGCTTTATCCTTTTTGGAGGCAACATCCTTATGATAAAAAGGAGGTTCAACCAAAGAGAAGAGCAAGGAGTTAGGGAACTAAACACAGAGTCATTCACTTTGCAAAATCTGCAAGTGTCTTCCCCTTCAATGTGCTTCAATGGAATACTTTGTTTTTCTTAATTTATCACTACTTGCAAGGTTGTCAAACTCGCGAGTTTAAGTAAACTCGTAGAGCCAACCTAGACTCGACTCGCAAGTTAACTAGTAAACTCATACGAGTTTACCTATTATATAAAAATAAAAATATATCATAAATAATCTCAAATCTAAGCATTCAAAATTAAAAATTTTTAATTTTAAAGCACATAATAAGCTAAACTAGTGGTATATTTTTATGATTCAAATGATAATTACCAATTATGCAATAAATACAATAACACATAAAACACAAGGTACAAATTTGGTGCAAAGAGAAGTGTGTGTAAGTAAGTCAATAATTTTGTAATTCTAACTCTTAAGGGAAAGTCTTCTTTTTTGGCAATATGACACTATTTTGGGTAAAATTGGATCAAATTTCAAACTCATTGACTCGCTCATAAACTCGTGAGTTTGAACGTGTTTATGCGAGTTTACATGAGTTTACACGAGTTTAGGCGAGTTTACTGGGATGCGAGTTTAGTGTCGAGTTGACTCGATTCCATTACCTAAACTCGTAAACTCGTAGACTAGAGTTTAACAACCAAGACTACTTGTTTTCATGAGGTGAAAGTCTTATTGTGAGGCATTTGTAAAAGCCAAAGAAAGAAAAGGCAAGAGTGATATATTAGTGAAAAGCCATGACATTCTTAGTTCATATTCTAAATGTGTTTTTCTGTTGTGTGGATTGAACTTGAGGGTTCCCCTTTCCCAAGTTAGGTTAGCGCTTGGAAACTAAGTTCTAAGTGTTGAACATTTAGAGAGAAGTCCTTAGATAAAGTGTGCGTAACTCTAGAGAAATTGGTGTACGTAATCATTTAATTGATAGTGGAAATCCACCATGGTGATTGGTGGGACTCGATGTAGGTCATAAAGGAGTGACTGAACCATTATAAATTTGTTTGCCTCCTTACAACTTTAAGTTTAGTTATATCCATTTATGTTATTTGTAATTTATGAGACAAAACGAAATCGTGTCCTGCTTCTGCGCTTAAACTGAAATTGTATCAACTAGCTTCTAATCAGTTTGGTTCTAGCAAAATCGTTAAGTTTAAATAGCCTGTAAAAAAAGGTTCTAGATTCCGCCCCATACTGTGTAGACTTTTCATAACCTTCATTTACAAACAAGTCAAAGTTCTAGGAGGAAATTTCAATTTAGCCTTTGGCCGGCCAACAACCCCAACATAGCAGTATTAACTAGAGGGAGTGACTTCATAAGAAAAGTAACTTTGGTCTTCTGCAGTACTAGCTACTCCATCCATTTAGACTCTAAATAAGCAATCTAACATTGATCTGCGAGCTACTCCCCTCAATCAATATAAACACCCAAATTCCACTTCGAATACGACAACAACAACAAAGTCTTGTCCCATTTGGTGGAGTCAGCTACATAGATCAAATGACGTCATTGAACTCTATTATGTATCATGTCTATAGAGAGACCGTTTACATGTAGATCTCGTTGGGTGCTTTGTTGGTCTTCTTCTCACATGACCAAACCACTTGACACACGATTCTACCATCTTTTCAACAATAAGTGCTACTCTAACTCTTTTTCTTATATCTTCATTGCTTATTCTATCCAATCGCGTATAATCACTCATCCATCTCAACATCTTCATATCTGCCACACTTAATTTATGTTCGTGCTCCCCTTTGGTCCCCTTTAAGTTTTAAAGGCACTTTTTGTCACATATAAAATCAGACGCACTCCGTTATTTTGACCAAAATGCTTGGATATTATGATTTTCATCCTCTCCAATCTTTCAATTATCATGTATAATACACCCAGAATATCTTAATATTTTTAACTTTTCAAATATATTAAAAAAATATCATCAGAGATGTAAAAAACACATATATGAGAATATGCACCTTTGATTATTATATTTGAAAAAATATAGATTATTTAGGTAATTATATTTGAAAATCAATCTATTGATTACATATATACAGCTTTTTTATTTTTCTTTTTTAAAGAATCTACCAATATAAATTACCTTTAAACTCATTTTGAAATGCCTACACTACGCACCTTCGAAGCTTCTTTCTATATTGTATCCAAACTTTTAAAACCCTAATAAAGATTTCAATAAAAACTGTGATGAACCGCATCTACACAGATCTGGCCAAGAGTGAGGATGAGAAGGAGGAAGAAGGGGGAGGAGAAAAGGCTCCATGAGAGGTTGAAAGTGATGCAGACGAAGGAGATGGAGTGTAGATGAGGCTCCGCAGAGTGATGAAGTGAGAAGGGGTGAAAAAGGGAGGAGGATAAATTTTAGAATTTTGGAATTTTATGAAAGATGAAATTGTCTGAAAAAATTAAAATTATATGTGTCCATCCTCTAATATCTGGGTCTCACCATTTTGACGATACACAAATTACATTTCTTTTATGTGCAAATGTGTGTAACCGTGTCGATCTTGAATTTATATCTCATACAACAAACTTCGTACATGTACTTTCTTGTCCCAATTTTTATGGACAATGACAACAAACAAACGCATCCTAAGAGACCTAATATATATTGTTTTTTCGTGTCTCACAAAATTTGTCATCATAAAGAATTTATGACTAGAGGAAAAATTTTAAAATATTAATTAAATAAACATTGTAGACGATTTTAGAAAAGAAAAAAAATATTACGCACAATTTTGCATTCCACTAAAATCATAGAAATGAAATTAGTACTTAACCAAATTAAAATTAGTGTGTTCACATGTCTTCTTGATCATCTAGATGTTTTATAGCAAATCAGCCTCTCTTTTATTCCATTTATCTCAAAACTTTTAAAAGTACACTACTTAAAAATTATAGTTATCAAATCATTGACCAACAATGTCATGCAAATGTAAACAAAATGCATGAGAACTACAAGAAACACATTAGAGAAAAACGATAGAAAATCAAACAATCAAACAAAACCACTAAAATAGAGAATTACAATAGAGAGACTAATGAAAAGTGCACCCATGAGCACTAGTTGACTTTTGAAGGTTGATATTTTACACAAATCAAGGTTTGGTTTGTGTTTCTTCCACTTCATCTTGGCCTTGAGTCTTTTCAATCTTCAGATTAATTTCCTTTATAGTCTGATCAATTAGCCTTGAGAGATCACTAAGATCAATCAAGCTAACATTATTGTCAGAGATTCCACCGGTGCTCAAGAATTTGAACATGAGATTTCTCATCTCTTTCTGTCTATTCTCATCCCTCTGTTTCTTTAGCTGGTCTTCGGCCTTTTGGATTCTTTTCTTCAACAAGGTTTCTTGATTTAGCATTCTCTTGTTTTGTTCCAATTTGGGCTTTTCCTTGAACTTGGAAATGACTTCTTTGGCCTTCTCTGGTGATGGCCAAACCTCTAGCTCAGGTTCATTCTCAGGGTAAATGATAGCACAAGATTAAATCCCACAAAGGGTGCTAATCTCAGCAATCTTTTTTATCAAGCTACCCTTCCTTGCCCTAAATATTGTCCTTCTCCTTGAGTTGTTTTTTATGAATCCAGGACTTGACTTATTTCTAGTCATGGTGATGAGGAAAGAAAACACAAAAGAAAGAAAGGGATATGGAGGGAGGAAGAGTATAATTAAGTGAATTAAAAAAGATTTGGTTGTGGGTTTTTCTAGTCTCAGCTATGCTCTTTATATAGGATAATTTTTTGTATGTTTTAGGACATATATCCTAATTAAATTATTTCTTTTCAATTAATTAATTGAATCTATGCGTAATTAATGATAATTAATTTTATTATATGCATATTTTTGTTTGTTAAAACAACTTGCCATTTGTGGAGGATACTGAAAATCTAAAACTTTTAATGTATTAAATTGGTAGCAATTTTGTGTCAAAAGTTCTTGAAATTGTCTAGTTTTTCTTGTTTTTTGTTGTACATTGTCTAGTTTTTCTATTTTCATTTTAGAGTTTAATTTTAACAAACGCACAGGTCATCTATTATATTTTATTTTGGTGACTACAGGTCATCTATTAAATTAATGCATTCAAATGATTTTTTAAGTGTTAGATTTAAAAATTAAAAAACGTTACGCACATATAAAAAGTCAATTATTAAATTAGTGTATATGTATTTAGAAATAAATATATCTTTTATTAACTTATTTTATGCATTTTTTATTCTATTGTATATTTTGTATTGATAGTTGGTTTTGTGAATAATTTTTAGTGTATTTTGTCACAGAGTTTAAGATATAATTCAAATTTTGCTCAAATTTTGAAAATTATTTGAAACTTGATTCTTACACTTGATTTGAAAATGTTCTAATCATATAATAGAGTGAAAGAACACACAACATAGAGAGATTTTGAGCCTTAAACAAGGTGGTTTCACATTTCAAAGAGCCACTATTTTCTTCCAGTGTGTTACTTCCTCTTCTATGATTGTAATTTACAAATTACTTGATTCTTTATGTCCATCATTGTATGTATTGTGTGTATTCATATGATTGAAGCCTTTGTTTTAATAGCTCACTTACCAAATGACTTAAACCTTGAAAATCACCCTTGAAGTAAAAAACCATAATTTTCCCATACGTGATCATTGATTAATTTTGAATTTAGTGATTGGTCACTTTTGAGAGAATAAAAGAGGGTGCGTCTCTTGTGAATATGGGTGAAATGACCAAGGGAAACCAAGAGTTGACCTGTGAATGGAAAAGCGACATGTGGTTATGGTAATTAGAAAACGATCACGCTGATCGAACCCGTTAGAAGATATTACGTGGAGTAAATTGAAAGGGCAAAATGGGTAACACGATAGGGCTAAAAGCTAATTGGACTGGTGTAACACCCTAATATTCGATAACCGTGACGCGTACAAGATTATTAAATATTAAGATTTTACCACATCTCTTTCTCATGATATGTAAGTAGTAGCTTGTTAAAACCGATAATAATAATAAATACATAAGTGTAAATACATAAATTAGAGCCGTACACTTGAACTCGCAAAGACCCGTAATATACATATACATAGCAATGGTTTAATGACACATACACCAGACCTGCGAAGCTTAGGTCGGACATTCAGATTACATAAACATAGGACTCTTAACTTACATTACATTCATAATTCTCCACTCCACATAGCATGACTCATACAACTTGGACAACTTGGAGAAAATCTTCTAGACATTGGAGAGTAAAAGAGCTTTGCGTACTTTCCAGAGCTTGAACCTGTATCTGAAAAACCTGTGAAATATACGGAGTGAGAATCCCAAACCACTGGATTCTCAGTACGGTAAAGGTTCCGAAAATATAAAAGATAAGATAGCAGGATCCCGCCAGGCGATCCTACTCGGTCACTCGGGTCTTACTTTCCTCACCCGACTTTCTCTATCCTGGATCTTACCTTTCTTTTATTTTCCTTTAACTCTTTCTATACGTTCTAGGCTACCTGGTTTTCCCCCTAAACATCTTCTCACTTCTCATTCTTTTCTCTCTTCATTCCTCATTTCATCATCATCTACTATCAACGATCATCATCATCATAGTCCACATTCTCACATTAGCATCATCATCATCATCATCATCATCATCATTATCATATTAACATCATCATCATTATCAACGTCACTTCCATCTCATCATCATTTACATAGACAAACAAGACATACAAGGAAAACACATATAGAGAAGTACATCAAGTAGCATATAGGCAACTAGAGGAAACAATTAAGCAAACCAAGGAAATGCAAATCCAAACAATACAAACAAATGCATGTGATGAATGTTTATCCCTATGGCCAATGAAATCATTAGATCAGTTATAAGGCTAACCCGACCTGGTCCGGTAGCTAACCAATGGACCGTCTCTCTGATCATACCCAGGAGGAAAACAGGAAGGTGATCCAAACCTTCCACCATCTCTCTGGAGGCGAACTTAACTTTCCAGGAGAATAAACAGAGAAGGGGATCAATCATATCTTCTCACCGTCTCTCTAGAGTCGCACTTTAATCCTAGGAGGAAAATAGAGTTAAGGGGCCTCAAGCCATCTCCTCCCATCTCTCTAGAACTCAGAGGGAAAATCTTATTCATACCACCAGGAGGAAAACAAGGCTAAGGCATCTCACATTCCCACCATCTCACTGGGGTTTCATCATAATCATCAATCATCATGTCAATCATCATCATCATCTTACTCATTATGTTTCATTAGAATTCATCTATCATCTTTATTTACCATGCATGAGATGGTAACTAAGTGCAAGGAGTAGTAGTTAAAACGAAATAATTAGAATTCAGCTTGAAAAACAAAGTTTCAAGGCTAGAATCGACACTGGCTTGAGGTGAGTCGACTATATGCAGCCAATACTTCAAAATATCAGTTCTGTTTCAAAAAGAATCGATTCTACAAGTCTGGAATCGACTCTGGGGCATCCTTGAATCGAGTCTAAGCATTGAGAATCGATTCTAAAACTTACATTTTGATTCTGTCATGTTTTGAATCGATTCTAGGGGTGTAAGAGTCGATTATTTAGCTTAAAAACTCTTTAAAATAGTTCCTGGGTTGAAATGAATCGATTCTGGACACTTAGGATCGATTTGAAATCTTCGAAAATGCACTTTTATGGCCCCTGGACACTTTTGAATTGATTCTGGAGGAAAGAGAATCAATTCTCTGGGCATAAACAACTTTGACAGCATTTTCAGAATTTTTAACAAACTTTGAAACTTCATAACTTTTTCTTCAAAACTCCAAATCCATTCGTTCTAAAGCCATTTGAAATTTTGTTAAACAAGCTTTAAGACCATATAAAACTCTTGCATTTCTTCAGAATAGAAATCAAGTTAGGACTCTCCAAAGTTAGCCAAAAACCCATTTTTACCAAAACTTGCAAAACATCACTTTCTTCTTCAAAACCCTTTCCAAACCATTTTTAACCATTTGTAAGCACATCAAAAACAAATATGGATAATCAAGCCAATAATTCAACTACTCCTTATCATGAAATCATCTCAAGTTACACAACTCATGCATGAATATACTAATGACCTATCCTTACTTTCCATCATCAACACCCTTACTTATCTTGAACCTTTAAGTTCTAAGACCACTATTATTGATTTACATTTGTATTAACATTCACATATTCATCTAAAATGAAGGAAGGTTATCCTAGGTGCAACTAACCTAGGACATCATGCCATATTACATGTTATATTCACGAAACTTAAACCATACATTGATTCCTCGCTCAATTACACCTTTGTACAAATGTACTCCAATTCCTCATTCACCCAAATTGAGCATCCAAGGCCAAGTTTCAGCTACCCATCACTCCATTGAGTCACCTATATCATTTATAAGCTTTCTAATCCTTCAATTCACTCATCTTCACTCTATATCACACAATTTCCATAAAATTCCAATTAGGGTTCATACCAAATTTCATGAATAAATGATTGGAAATCTCTCACCTAAATTTAATGTTGTGGGCTTTGATTCTTAGCTCAAGATCAAGCTAGAGCACCTCCTATATCATAAAATTTCAAAAATTCTTAAAGGTTGCAAAACCCCATTTTCGAAGATTTTAAGAGGCATAAAATGGAGATTGGTGATGCATTAGCATCTTTAATGATTTCTTTAACTAAATCATGCTCAATTCCTTAATTTAATTGTTTTATAAGTTCATAAATTAGTAAAAATACATGTAAATTATTTATTATTGAATAATTATGGTACTGAGTATTTTGTTGGCTAATTTCAGGAAAAATAGCTAAAGGAACAAGAAAACAAGAGAAATCAGCATTCAAGCCAAAGTCCAAGCGCCTATGATGTTTTCCAGCATGACATTTGCTCACTAAATTGGGAATATCTTGAGCTACAGAACTCCAAATGATCTGATTCCAATTACATTGGAAAGCTTACTTTCGGGGCTTCGATTTGGTATATAAATATCTATAGTTTACAATTGATTTTAGCCTAGAACAACCTTGGGAATGTTGCAGCAGAACAACTGGATGCCCATGCGCCCAAACCAGCGCCCAGGCGCCCAACAACAGCTCCAGCACCTAGACAAGCACCATTCTGGCGCCTAGGCGCCCAAACAGCACTCAGGATCAGCCAGATTGGCGCCTAGGCGCCCATTTCAATGCCTAGGCGACATAAATTAGATACTAGGCTATTTTAATGCTTATTTGATGTATATTTGTAATTTCATTTATAATTTCATTTGTAATTTCATTCTAGATGAATTTGTAATTCATTTAGGTGGTCTAAAATCTATAAATGGGTTGAACCTCAATGATTAGTGGGACATTACACTTAGACTTGATCACTTTACTTCTTAGATCAATTCTAGTTCCACTTAGATATAGATTAGTTTGTAATACATTTTCATCAATCAATCAGAGGCATATTCAGTTTTAATTTCTCTCTTTCTTAGTTTCATTTTCTCTCTCTTTCTCTCTTTGAATATTTGAATGTTCATACATTCAAGATTCACATTATAGCATTCATCCTTCCAAGATTCATAGTTTTATGAATCCAAGATCCATCTTCATCACTTTATTTGAGTCATTCATAATCATGAGTGGCTAAACACCATAGATATTGAGGAGGAGGAGCTCTATTCATCACCAAGCTAATGGATTAACCCATCATTCTATTCAAAATCTGCCAGTTCTTCATCAAATTCAAATGATTCTCTTCTTGTTCATCAATTCAAGAATCAAGTTAACCGATAGGTATAATTGATTCTCACTTGGTTTAATCTCTATTCTAGATTGTGAGGTTTAAACCTATTATTAAATGGTTTATTAATGTTGTTGTTGATGTTTGATTGGATATGTGACATAAAATCTGGTTGTGCATTAACATTGATATCATAAACTTGGTCAAGAAGCATCTTTCACATTTGTTCTTTGCATTAGAGATGATGAATTGAATGAATGCGTATGTATATGAATCTGTAGTTTTATCACATAGATGATTGATTTGTATCTTGTTTGCTTCTTTGATTTTAGTCTTTTAAGGTTTAATGTATTGAGAAATAATTAGATCTTTCATGATTTGAATTATTGAGTTTGAGAAAATAGGCATTCAAATATATTCAAGAATCATTCCATATTTCTTCATGTGACTTAGAGATGAGCATGTAATTTGATGTGTATTAGAATCTTTAATAATCTAATAGGGTTTGTATGAGATTGAATATGTGACATATTAATTCTTTCCATGAAATCTTGTTGATTGTTGTTGATTTG
>JASCZI010000091.1:69069-94982 GCA_036250425.1 Stylosanthes scabra
CATGTATGTTGGAGAATGGCAAAAGGGTAAAACCACAGGTAAAGGTAGGTTTAGTTGGCCAAGTGGTGCAACCTATGAGGGTGATTTCAAAGATGGTCATATGGATGGTAGGGGTACTTATATTGGTTCATCTGGGGATACTTATAAGGGTAGTTGGGTTATGGATTTAAGACATGGAAAAGGGACCCAGAGCTTCCCCAATGGGGATTTCTATGATGGGGAATGGAGGAAAGGGATGCAGAGTGGTCATGGTAGGTACCAATGGAAAAATGGGAACCATTACATTGGTCAATGGAGGCATGGCATGTTCTCTGGGAATGGGACAATGATGTGGAGCAATGGGAACAGGTATTGTTCGAATAATATTTGAATTTAAATTAGTAAGTTATTTTATGATGATGAATGTTATATGACCATTAATTTTAATTTATTCTAGTCATTAACATTGAAAAGTGTTGTTAAAGTGTAATGTTAAACTATAAATTAAAGGTATTGAGAGATGATAACTAAAAGTGATGATCAAAATAAATTAAAATCGATGGTTCTTTAGTATTTCTCTTTTTATGATTTCCATTCCTCTAATCTCTTCTCTTGGTTCCTAATAGGTATGACGGTTGTTGGGAGGAGGGTTTGCCAAAAGGGAACGGGACGTTCCGGTGGGGGGATGGGAGCTTCTATGCTGGGGTTTGGAGTAAGGATCCAAAGGAACAGAGTGGGACGTATTATCCGTCCGGCTCATGTGTCGGAGAATTGGAATGGGATCCTCAAGAGCTTTATTCAGTAGATTTGGATGAATGCAGATTGTGTCCGTGTGAAAAGGTTGCCATTTATCCATCACAGAAGACCTTGAATCCGGCAGGGTTAGAGGAGGAGGAGGAACCAACGTTTAAGAAGAGTGATGTGAACGAGAGGGAGAGGCCTAGGTGGAAGTCAGTGGATGGAAGGCTTAGTAATTATAGCTCTGAAGATGGTTCTTCTTACTCTTATGATGGAAGCAGTCTGGGAAGTCCTCTTGTTGATCCTTCGCTACCGAGAGGTCCGCATTTGCGATTCAAACCCCCTAAGAGGCAAGGAGAGACTATATCTAAAGGGCATAAGAATTATGAGCTCATGCTTAATTTGCAACTAGGTATCAGGTACTGATCATGCCTTTTTCTTCTTTCACGTCTTAGTGTTTTGCAGGTTTCTTTTTTCAAATTATATTATTTCTTCTTTCAAAGTCTAAATATTTGGCTTGTAATTAATAATCAACCTGACATTATGAAAAAAATATATATATCTTGCTTTACATGATTCTAATTTTAACTGTGTGGTTATTAATTTGTTGTGCCATAGCACAGACATGCTGTTGGAAGACCTGCTCCTAGTACGTCTCTTGATTTAAAGTCTTCTGCATTTGATCCCAAAGAAAAAGTATGGACTAAGTTTCCATCGGAAGGATCCAAGTACACACCGCCTCACTCGTCTTGCGAGTTTAAATGGAAAGACTATTGCCCTGTAGTGTTTAGGTGAGATTCTTAACTATACCACAAGATATTTCATCGTTACATTTTTTCATCCAAAATTTTCTATACTAGTTAGTGAACCATGGTTTTATATTCAAGGTTTTCTTTTTATTGATTTTTACCTTGAACCGAACTGGATTGATGGCCTTTTCTGGTTAACTCTGTCGAACTAGACAACTTAGTTTGGTTTTCAAAACTGTTTATATGAAATTGTAATACGATACCTTGTTCAGTGTGATCTTGTAAATTTGTTTGTTTATATTCATACATGGTGATGATGATTCATACTTTTTAGCACATTCAAAATTTGCAGGGCTCTAAGGAAGTTGTTCAAAGTAGATCCAGCTGATTATATGTTATCATTATGCGGAAATGATGCCCTACGAGAACTCTCATCGCCAGGAAAAAGTGGTAGCTTTTTTTATTTAACCAATGATGACCGATATATGATCAAGACCATGAAGAAAGCAGAATGTAAAGTGAGTTCCCTTTAAGTTGGCGAGAAAATAATCTTGTGTTTATCAATCCAAAATTGGAATGATAATGATATTTAGAATTAACACTTCGCTAAATGATATTTACTTGAGGAATTCCTAACATGATTGCAGGTTTTTCTTAGAATGTTGCCTGGTTACTACAAACATGTCAGGGCTTTTGAGAACACTTTAGTTACCAAATTTTTTGGCCTCCACTGTGTTAGATTAACAGGAACTGCACAAAAAAAGGTAATGCCAAGGTGTGTAAAGTCTTTTTATATTACAACAAGGATTAATTACGCAAATCCATCCTTAAAGATAATATGCATGTTATGCTCTCTAAATTGATCGTTTAAAAGACTTTTTTAATCATTCTAGATTCTAAAATATATCTATTAGTCAAATAGTTCATTATATCATATAGATGATGATATATCAGGTTAAGTGTCACGTGGCATGACAACATGTTGCTATGTGTCATTGACATGACACATTAATCAGTCATTCTATGACACGTTATTGGATATAATGATCAATTTGGATAATATAATTGTATTTTTATAAAACTAATATGATTAATGAAAATTTTTAATGCTCAATTTAATGGATGTATTATCTTTTATAAACGAACTTAAGTATTATCCAAAAAGGGTAAAGAGGAAATATTTACTGATTATGTAGTATAAATTTCAGGTTCGATTTGTGATTATGGGAAATCTATTCTGTTCACAGTATCCAATTCATAGACGGTTTGACTTAAAAGGTTCAACCTTTGGTCGAACAACTGATAAGCCTGAATCAGAAATAGACCCTACAGTAACACTGAAGGACCTTGATCTGAATTATATATTCCGATTGAGAAAGTCTTGGTATCAAGAGTTCTGCAGGCAAGTGGACAGGGACTGTGACTTTCTTGAGCAAGAGAGGATTATGGATTACAGCTTGTTGGTTGGTCTTCACTTTCGTGGAATCTCCTGTGCTGACAATCTTACTCCTTCTTCTGGCCGCAGTTCTGGCACCAGAACCCCAACTGGTTATTCTTATGCCCATCTTAATTCAATTCCATGCATGCATTTTCTTACCTTCTTTTTATAGTTATGTTAGGTTTACACAAAATTACTCAATGGTTGATTTTAGTATAGGATTGTCAAACATAAATCATGTTGATACGAACTCACTTCTACCCAAAATCAATTCTATAAAATCTGGTTTACTCAAATCTCAGTTTGACAAACGTACATCCAAACACATACTTAGTGATTGAATTTTAGTGTGCAAATAGCATTTGTATATTTTTTATCGGAGTAATCTCTTCTAAATACATCAACGTATATTATTGTAGGGAGTGGTAATAACTTCGATGATGGAGCCCCTCGTCTTTCTGGCGTGGATGTGGATCATATTGTAACAGATCCTAATCGGTAAGTTTCAATTTTTTTTTTGTTAAGTTGTTCAATCTATCCTCAAATTTCTGACTAAACAAAAGGAAATTTGCCATGTTAAGCCTAATCTTGAGATTAGTTGCACGTATTAAAATAGTTTACATTATTCTAATTGCAATAATAATGCATTTGAGAATGGTAAAAGTGCATTATGTAAATCTCTATTGACATGATAAGTCAACAGAGACAGAAATAGGCAGAAGGACTAATGTCATGCATTTTTGCCAATCTTAAGATGTAATTAGTGCAATTTTTAATTGGAAATTTGCTATAGCTAAAGCATTGGGTTAATGTTCAAATTTGATCCCATAAGATATCGTGTTCTTTAAATTGATCCTTACAAAATTTAAGTCATATTAGTCTCCAAAAGATTAAACTCTCAATCAAATTGATTCTTCTACCAATCATTTTGTGACACATGGCATTTAAAGATGAAATATCATCATTTGATTGGTATAAAGACCCATTTAACTAAGAATTATATCTTTTAGAAAATAATATGAGTAACAAAACTCTTTCGATGATTAATTTGAAAAATGCGATATCTTTCGGGAATCAATCTAATTAAACTCAAATAGAATATTGATTAATTATTTGGTGAAATATATAGTAATTATCGTTATGATAGTTATGGTAGCTATATAATTTTGACAACACCTCGAAAATATTGCAAAAATTAAAAGTCACACTTTGTTTTATCTTATGCAACATTTTTTACTTTCAATGTTAAAATTAAAAAATGTTAGATTAATTTTAACAACTCTTTGTAAGTGCCGTAAAAGTTATACAACTATCGACGTTACCATAACAATAATCACCATCAAGTATACCTAATTTTTAATACAAAATGTTCTTAATCCTTATTATTTACCCCTAAAAGCTACATAAATGTTGATACTAAAGCCATACTCAAGATTTTCCTATCAAAATTGTTTCCTTTTCTGAAAATAATTCCATTACTTTTGGTGCTTTAGGTGGATTCACTTAGGCATAAACATGCCAGCAAGAGCTGAATCTACGGTGAGAAGAAGTAGTGTTAGTGACACTCCTCAGCTGATAGGAGAACCAACAGGGGAGTTATACGACATCTTCATTTTTTTCGGTATTATAGACATATTACAAGACTATGACATAAGTAAAAAGCTCGAGCACGCTTACAAATCATTTCAATACGACCCAACCTCGATCTCGGCCGTCGATCCAAGGCTATACTCTAGACGGTTTCGCGATTTCCTCTTCAGAGTTTTTGTCGAGGACAAGATTTAGATTTCGAAGCTATAATGTTCGAATGGGCAATGATAGGTGGCCAACACTTTTAGTGTAAAAATATACAGAGTTAGTGTTGGTTAAAAAATAAGATAAAAGCAAGGGAAAAATATTGGTCACTTAGAATTTCTCAATTCGAATTGCAGCCGATTTAAGGAAAACAGATGACAACACTAACCCGAAACACTGACTTTTCTACACATACTATAGTTGGAGGGTGTTTTGTGATGAAATACAGAACATAACACATTTCTAAACTTTGTTCATTTTCCCCTTTCCACCTTGAATACACACACCCCACTACTCTTACACTTGTGATTTTATTTTGACCATAGCACACCACGAATGTATGTTTTAGATTAGATCAATGATATTCAGAGTTAACTATGCCTTTTCAACAATTGTAAATGAATCAACAAAAAGGGGTCAATAACAACATTGGAAATTATTCGTTTACTCTTGTGATTTTTGTTATATTAATATTTTTAATTTATTTTAGTCGTTCGAATTCTAACTTTCAAATAACATATTTTATCTAAGAGTGGTGGAAAATAGATATCCATGCAACATAGATCAAACTGAATGTTAAATTAGGCAACATCAATAATATCTCTATTATGATGCAATAAAATGAAACTATGTCCATGTAACAAAAAACGATGAACCTAAGTCCATATGATTTTGTATGCATAATATGAACATTCTACATAAGTGAAATTATACCAATTAATAACAATAGTAAAAGGCAACTTAGCAGTAGTTAGCACATTTATGGCGTCCGTTTTCCCTACAAAACTGTAGAACGAACTGTCTTCAGAAGGTTATCATCATCATGAGATTGATCCATCCATACCCTGCCATCCACAATTATAAATTATAAGGTTTACTTGTCCTTCCTCAACAAATAAAATCTCTAAGGTTTGTATTTTGGTTTCACTTTTATTGTTTAATGTTTTATTTTATTTAACGGTGTCTTTCTCTTTCCGAAGGTCATCTAACTCGTGCTGATCTGGGAACATGGGTAGTGGTGGGAGTGTGTGAGATACACTATCGTGCTTGTGATAATTTGCTATTAACATATGAGATTACTTATTGCAAGTAATCATACATGTGATTTAATAGCAAATTATCACACACACTTCCACGTTGTTCTCAAGTCAGCACACATTTTAAAATTTTCATGTGTAGTTAGATGGCCTTCAACAGTAATGTAAGTAAGCATAAGAAGATACAAACTTTATCCTCATCTTAGAATTTCCCTTTATTTATTTCACTTTATTATCGTAGAAACATAAATATAATCTGACATGTCATTGATAATATCCAATAATTTACATGTGCATTCAATTCTGTATTATTATCACATTAGTAAAAATAAGTAATATTTTCAATCAATAGGTGAATAGTCATAAGAAAAACAGATATAATTAAGCAACGATTTAAGATAATTTATACTGTTGATATATCAAAGTTAAACTGTAATATACAAAGTGATATTACTAATTATGTAGACAATGACAGTGACTTTGTTAATTTCTTGCTAAGCATTTTGGACATATATAGTCAAATAATTTCTTACATATAATGAATTTCATTAATTTAAGTGTTAAATCATGTTCAAGTTTAGAAAATTTGAAGAAAATGCATATGTAATATGCAAGGGGGAAAATATTGGGTGAAATGGTGAGAATAGGATAGTGGTGTGGTGAACATAACTTGAAATGAATGAGGTGACCCTAAAACACAACATCCCACCAAACTAAACATTGTATCTTAATTGTGTGTAGCTTTTTTTTTTTTCTATCACTACTTAACAGGGTAAGATGTCTAACAAAGAAGAGGAATGAATTTCAGTAATTCACCTAAGAATGGAAATAAAGTTAGTTGGAAGAACCTTCCCAGTTCCTTAAGAAAAGCACTACTGTAATGAGTGAGCTGGAAAAGAAAGAAGGTTTAAGGTGATAAAAGATTAAAAGAATGCTAAGCAGAGCTCCTTTTTTTTTTAAAAAAAAAAAGAAATATCATTTCGCACTTTTTTCAAAACTTATTACTAAAAAAAACTACTCTTTAAGATTAATTATCCAAATACCACGCTTTATAAAATATAAAATTAGTTGCAACCATAGGGGAAAAAAAGACATTTGAATATATATAGTTAGTTTTAAAAGGGTAATATTTTGGTGGATACAAGAATGAAAATTTTAAAATTGTTTTTATATAAAAAAATTTCATTTTAACCATTAGATGATGAATTAAATGATTAATTTTAATATGTTATAAAAATATTACATTTTTAAAAATGTTGCCATTTTCTTTTAAAATATAGTTTTAAAGGCCAAATTTTCATATTTAGATTATTTTTTAATCTTTGTTGAAGTAGTTGCCAATATTTTGATAATAAATTTAAGAAAAAAGTGACATATTGCAAAAGGGACCTCCGAACAAAGCAAGGGAAAATGGAAATAATAATAATGATAACAATTTCAATGTTTTTCTTTTGGGTTCATTTTTAATTTGGTTCTGAAATTTTACTTTTCTACTTAAAATGATTTCTGAAATTTATTTTAATTCTAATTAACCCTCGAAGTTTAAAAATATATCTTATTTTAGTGCCCAGATAACTTTCATCCTCATATTTACTTTTCTTTGCTTTTCTTTTTATGCCTAATTTCTTTCCTTCTTGAGGTGGTAAAGAGGAGGAGAAGTGTACAAAGAGGAACATGTTAATGTAGGGTGGTAGATGTGACATATGTAAACAAAGCTATGTCCCAAAATACTATATAAGTAAGGCACGGAATTTCCTCATCAATCAAATGCATGAATCATGAATATCACTCAAACAATAAATAAATAAATAAAAGAAAATGAATGTGGTAGTGGAAATGTAACAAGCACTCTTGTTAATGGACACTGAAAGTGGGATCAAGCTTTACTAGTTGTCCCTCCTAAGTTGATTGAAAATGACATTTATTTTTATGAAGTGGCCATTATTATTACTCGAGTCCCTCGCCCATGTTAAAAGAGAATGAAGGCCTATGATGTTTTTATTTTGGAAAAGTGGACTACTACTCTTTTTGTTTCCCACCCTTGCCTTAATTAATTTATTTATATATGCTATATCATTATAGGGAGACCACATAGAGAGATCCTTTTGCTATGTCTAATTTTTAATTGATTTTCTATCTACTTCTTTTCCAATGGCTAAATTATAATTGGGGGAAATGCTACTACCATCTCCTCACCCATTATTTCACATAGCGAAATGATTATGTACTATAATTTTCTACGCATTTGTTCATGAGTTTATGATATCCCATGTGAATATGTTTTTTTTTAAAATTATTTTTTAGCATTCTTTTAACTCATATTACCAAATACTAATTTATGGCAAATTTTAGTTCTATTTAAGAATATCTTGTTGGTCAATAAAATTAGGAGAGCTCTAAAATACAAATGCACTTTTATAAAAAGAGAAAAACTTCTCAAACAAAGGTTAAGTCCTGATAATTAATTATTTTTTTCAAACACACCACATTAGTGCCGTCAAATGGGCGGGTGGGCGAAATCCGATTCAGCATGTCCCGAACGACGAGCCAAAATTTGAAAAATGAGTTGGTCCGTATTTTAAACGAGCCAAGGAAGTATCAACCCGACTCGACTCGTCCAAGTTAACGAGTTAAATGAGCCAATCCGTCTAACATGATTTTTATTTTATTTTTCTTAAACCAATAAAATTATTATATAATTCTAGTCTTTTTTGTAATTCATATCCATAAAAAATCCAAAATATATATCACATATTAATATATTTTCATATTAAATTATATAAAGTTTAAAAACTAATTTAAAAAAAATTATGTACCGAAATAAACTTTATATATTAAAAAATAGAAAAAAAAAAAGGAAAAAACAAGTTAAACGAGGAAACCCGTGTCTGCCCGATTCGAACCCATCTAACTCGCGAGTTATACGATCCGAGCCAAATTAACCCGCTTTTAAATTAGGGTTGATTTTACTGGCTCAACTCGCTCATATTTAAGAGCGATTCGAATCGACTCGTGAGTCGCGACTCGTTTTAACGTCTCTACACCACATTACATATCCAATGAGAATGGAAGAAAAAGGATCTATGTACATTTACCTCTTTATCATAACAATTCCAATAAAATTATTGCATATAGAAGGTGAAATTATCTCCAACACTTAATTATAATGGATATTATATAATGAAGAGTTTAAAATTGTTTCCGTTTAAAAAAAATTTATTTTAATCATTAAATAATAAATTAAATGGTTGAATTTTACTAATATATTATAAAAACGTTACTCATATTTAAAAGCATTTCTGTTTTCTAAATCGTTACTTTCTCCAATAGATCACGCTTTTAAAATATAGCTAAATAACAAATTTTCTTTAAAATATGATTTTCACATTTTTAATGAAGTAATTGCACTTAAACATATAAATGAATTATATACTACAGTTAATAAGTGCAAAAACCCAAGTTGGTTTAATATGTCTTTGAACTAGTAAAAAAAATGTCTTTGAATTTTGAAGTTTTCTTTTTCATGTTTTCTTTAGATTGATTATAAACAAAAATAATAATTTTATTTGTACACTAAAATTAGCCATCAATATATAGTATATATTTTTGGTGTGATTAATGTATAATATATATTGAAATACAAAATACACACTAAAAATGAGTTAAACTATCTATATATTTTATATTTCAATATACATTATATAACTGATTTAATGATTGATTTTTAGGTACACCTACTCTAACCCTAAATAAAATTACCAAAAACTAATAGTAGAGTAATATTTTAAACAATTAAATAATAGAGAAAAAGTTAAAGGATAAAAGCAATTAAGAATTTTTCTTTGTTTATTACTACTACGAAAAGTACATGTGTTTTGTCAAATAAATTTAGCGTATAAGCATCTCTAATGGTAGATTATATTTTAACTTTATTTTGTGTCTTACAAAATCTTACATCAGTTAATATTTATAAACTCATATAATCTAAACAATAATTTCAGATTGAATATGAGATTTATCAATTCAATATTTCGTCTCAATTCAATTTAAAATTTTAATTATTATATTGAGATATATTATATACGTGAAAAAAGTTATTAATTTTCTATCAAGATATTACATTTTCTCTAAGGTAAGACCGGTTTTATTTTATTTATAAATTTTAATGCAAATTTCAATTTCATGTCATTTTATAAATTTTATATTTTTGTGCTAATATATACATTTTTTTGTGTTGCTAAACGATGTGTGCAAGTGTGTATAATAGTACATGTAGTATTACCAATAATAATAATTAACTAGAGAAAAGTATGTTTTATGCCACAAACGTTTATGGTGAAAATCAGTTTTGTCACAATCTTTTTTTTTCCTCAAACGTGCCACAAAGGATATGAAATTTTTTCGAAAAAACATAATTATCATTTTGCCCCTGAAATTTTTTTTCCTATATATTACCTTATGAGTCCTAAACTGCATCAAACAAAAACAGTTACAACAAAAATCACAAAAAATGCTGAAAAAATCCAAAATCGAGTTTACAACCAAATTGCTCACAGAAACTAACCTAACACAAAAGCAATCTAATAATAAATTTGTGAAATGAATGAATTATATGGAAAAAGAATTGAAGTTTGCAAACCTCAACGAAGTTAGTGTATTTGGGGTCTCGATTAAAATCTGGGTTTCACCGACGGTGGTTTACAATACCCGGCCCTGAAAACCTGTTGCTGAAATCGATATTTGTTGTAGTGCACCTTCACAGCGCCCCCTCTTCGATAGTGATTAATAGTGTCAAAAATGTGTGTTTCGTGGAAGTGAAACGTCCTCATTAAGGAGAAAGGGTATTTCCGTCATCGCACATTAAATTTAGTATCTTTAATGTAAATTTCAAACATTTCTGGCACGTTTGAGAAAAAAAAAAAATCATCGTGGCAAAACTGATTTTTCACCATAAAGGTTTATGGCATAAAACATTTTCCTAATAACTACCATAACATGTACCTATGTGTATATATAAAATAGTTAATTATTATTATTATTTTGAAAGGGTTGTTGTTGTTGTCAAAGAAAATGAATAATTATGATTCTCCACTGCGGAAAAAATTTGGTGAATATTCAGATTCAGTGTTTCCAAGAGACAACCTCCCCAGAGTGCAAACAAAAATCCTATTAAGCAACCAAGAACCAAGTTGGTGATGTTCATCAAATAATTGGCTATATATATTTTTCTCAGCAGTGTAGCAATCATTGGAGATTCATTAATAAATCTTATTTTCAGTAAAGCTTGGTAAATAATTTGGTTACCTGTAATTTGAGATTAAATCAGCAAGCAGAAGCAGGGTAGGCAGTGATTGGAACTCCAATTGGAGTTGGAGAGGAGCATTCCCCATTGTTGTTGTTGTTCTTCTTCCCACTTCCACTGTTTCCAAGTTGCAGCACTGAAACACATGGAACTTCGTTCTTGCCATCAGCACCTTGATCATAAAGAAACCCTTTGAACACATGTCCACAGATCTGGACAGTGGCCAAGTATGTGATTTCATCTTCCCCATTGCCAATAGCAGACACTCTGTGGCACTTAAACGCCGCCGGCGCGCGAACTTGCCCCGGTAAAGACTGTTTGAATTCAGCATCTGCAATCCAAGAGAGATTACCATTGTTTAATTTGCAAGTTCAACCTCCAAATAAATTTAGCTTTAAAATTTTGTATTATAATTGGTAGTTCCAATTTTAGCCTTAAAATTTTGTATTATATTTTCATGTCCAGTTTCAATAGTTTCAATTATTGATCTCAGTCATTATACATTTTATGATTGATATTAATAACTAAAACCGCTGGAAAATTTGAAACACAAGACACTTCGAATGCTTCTAAAAAGTTACACTACTCAATTCCAAAATTATGGCATGATATTGCTAACTAATTTCCTTTAATACTGTTATATACTCCAACCAAAATATTAGCACAAACAAATCAGAACACAATTTTGTACCTTTCAAACCCTGATTTGTATTGTGTTAACAATAAACCAAACAAGCACTTAATTATAAAATAAATAAAGTTAAAAAATTTTGTATAAAACCAAATATTTTTAGCATACTAAATTTCAATGACGGTGGAAAGTCTCAAGTCTCACCCACGAGACTTCGGATTTCGGGGAGGAATTATCAAGGGATATAAGAATAACACAAGGTGACAAATTGCATCCGAGCATCTTATAAACTCTTATGGCACTTGTACTCAACAATTATAGACACAAAAAAAAGAAAGAAGAAATGAAAATGAAAATGATGATGACCTTGGTGACAAGAGGTGGAATCCAAACTCTTAGTTGTGGTAGCATTAGAGGTTGAACTATGAGAGGTATTAGTAGTAGTTGTTGTTTGTGATGATCCAAAACCTTTAAGCCTCTTATTATTATTACTCCCACCAACACCGTCACCACCACCGGCAGAAGCAGCAACAACGGCGATATCGCGGGCCCGGCGATGCGACACGGGGACCCACGTGCTCTTCACGTGAGTGCTGCAATCATATCCACGCCCCTTGCAACAAGTCCTGCACCTCTTGTAACTGCAATCTTTCTTTGCCCTGTTTCCACAATCCTGGCACACCCTGAATTCAGGCCCATACAGACCACCACCACCTCCTCCATTGTTGTTTTCATCGCCGCCACCGCCGCCGCCGTCGTGTTCTGAAACTTCAGGACACATCTTGAGGTTCCAGTAACTGCTATTGTTGGCAGTGGTGTTAACAAGAACGTGTTCTTGTTGGTCATGGTGATGAACATTGTTGTTGTTGTCATCTTGTGGTGGCATGCAGGGTGTGGCGGTTAAGAGAGGGAAGATTCCAAGGCCAACGCTGAGTGACGATGGAGGCAAAGGAATGTTATTATTGTCGGTGTTGTTATTGTTGTTGGTATGGCCGCCATGGGTGTTGTGTTGGTCTTGTGAGATTATGGTTTGGCCTTGCTGCTGGTGGTGGTGGTGATGATGGTGAAGTGAATGGGTTGGTGCTATGAACACTAGGTCTCTCAGGCCTAACATGTTCATTGAAACAAAACACTGATGAGTGATGAGTGTTTTGGTTTTTGAATTTAGAAGAGAGAGAAATTGAGATTCTCTGTATGATTCTTGTTTGGTGATTTGGTTTTTTTTGGTTTTGCCTCTTTTTCAGTGTTTTGAGTGGAAAAGAGAGAAAGAAAGAAAGAAGGGAGGGAGGGTGGATTTTGGATGATGTGTGTATGATAGTGCAGGTTCTTGTTTTTTCTGACACTGAAAGAAAAACTCTCAGTGAAGGGGTTGTTTTGGTTTTGGAGGGTGGAATTTAATGAGAGGAGATGAGGAGTTCAGTTTTGTTGCCTTGTTGGTGTTGTTATTGTTGTAATTGTAATTATTTGTGGGCAATACTGCAAGGGAATTTGGGCCCCTTTTGGATTTGTGATCAATTACTCACTGCTGCAAGTGACTGCAGTTTCAGATTCTTTGCCTACTACATAGCTTCTGCTTGCATACGTTCTAACTTCGCTAAACAAAAGGACTCGTTACTATGGCTTACTTTACGTAAATTTGACATTCTAAGCTAAATATTAGATTATATTTAGTTAAATATATTAAATTATTTAATATTTTTAAAAAAGATAATTTTACTTAAAGTTAAATGCACTTAAATATTCACCTTATTAGGATTAGATTATATTAATTAAAATGGAGTAAACATATACTAACTCATCAATTTAATTAATCTTCTAATTCTTAAATAATAATTTTAGGTCAGGTCAACAAAAAAAAATATATAACAATTTTAAACGTGTATATATATATATATATATTAACTAAGTTATTACTATTTACGTACTCTTTATCTATTCCTTTATGTATCTTTTAAATTAAAGACACATGTGAAAACGAACAAAAATATATACCTAAAATAACAAAACTTTATATATAAAACCAACATAATTCATAAACAAAAAATCATTTTTATCTTGATTATCTGCTTTTTTTTCTTTTATACTTTTGAAATTTCACTGTTGGAATTGCTTCTTGTTGATTATTCAATTTTGAAAATCTTCAAACGGAATAGAGAATAGTACCATCTTTGTTGAAAAGAAGAGAGACACAAAGAAAATAACTAAGAAGCTTTTAAGCACTGCTTCAACATGAATTTATACTCATCATGAATATGATTTTATTCTTATTATAAACATGTTTTTATAGATATAAGTAATGCTAGGGAACCAACGTTAGAGAACTAATAAGGAGTCAATAAGTGTAATTAAGAAAATAATGGATGGTAAAAAAAGAGAAAGAAAAAAAGGAAAAATGATATTGGCTCCCTATTGTATCCCTAATATTGGGTCATTACAAATAAAAATATCTAACAGTAATTTATTTATTTATTTTTTTTGAAAAGAACAGTAATTTATTCTGGTTCATGAGATTTTGTGCACTTTTTCTTTATTCTATACTTTTTATTGTCTATTTTTTTTTTTTTTTTATATCTCACTTTGTTCTTCTATTCTAACAATTTGAAAAGATTATGTTAAAAAAAATTTTAAATAAAAAACTAAAAGAAATATGAGATGAAAAATAAAACAACAAACAATACTTTAAGAAATGTTTGAACAAGATTTTAAACTTATCATCAATATATTTTTATATTTGACATGAACAAGTTTTTTATTGGAGAATATTTCAACCTCCATAACCTAATGCATTGATTCCTATTTATTTTGTCAATATTCCTATTCATTTTGACAATGTGTTTCGGTTCATTTTGTTCTGATTTACATGTAAATTTATGTTTGTTTTACCAACAGATTATTCATGTTCATTTTGTCAATATATTCTGTTTATTTTGCGTTTTTATTCTTGTACGTTTTTCTCCACCTCTTCCTCCTCATGAATTTGAGTTTTATCTAAGAAGAAAAAGAAAATTTTGATGATCATAATGAAAACAACGACGATAAAAAGAAGAAGAAGAAGTGGCGGCAAAAGAAAAAGAAGAAGAAAATGATAAAGAAGAAGACGACGTCATTGTGTAATGTGTTTTTGAAAATGTTGCGCATGTATTCATGCTCCTTAGTGAGAATGGGCTTGACTTGCTTGTTGGACTTGGTTGCTAAAAATATGTATATATGTAGCACTATTGATACTTAAAAGGTAGGTTTAATTACTCTGCTAGTCCCTATAGTTTTGTTAAACTTTTAATTAAGTTCCTATACTTTTTTTTCTTTCAGTTGAATCCCTATACCATTTTCAAATTTATAATTAAGTCCATATTAACAATTAGTATGAAAGAAAACATTTATAAAATGTGAGTTTTCTATTATTCTCGTACCTTGCACTTTACATAAAGCTTATATTCACCTAAATATATTTTTTATTTACCTTTTCCATCAATATTTCTTGAAAATATTCTCAATTTACATTAATCAAAGTTGCATATGTTTAGGAAGCTTAAAGCATGTTAAAAAAGATGGAGAATATTTATTTTATCATTTTAAATATAGAGAAATATCATATTTAGTGAGTTAGTCATTAGTTTTTGTGATATCTTCAATTTAGAAATGAAATTTTTCATTAATTCTAGTGTTTTCGTCATGACAGGGATCTAATTACAAAATTTAAACAATATAGGGGCTCAATTGAATGGAAAAAAAAGTATAAAGACCTAATTAAAAATTTTATAAAACTATAGGGACCTATGGATTAATTTAACCTAAAAAGTAAAGTAAGTGTTATGATGAAGAGAATGAAGATGAAATAGAGAAATTTATAATTTCATTTTAAAAAATAATAAAAAAAATAAATTCTACATTCCCATGTAATAGTTAAAGTAGAGTAGTCTTCACTCTCTGCATCATTCCTTCATTTCATGATAGCATGCACCAAAAAGTAATGAATTCAACGTTATTTTAAAAAAAAAAAGTAAAAATGCAACAAATTCAAAACTTTCTTTATTTAAAAATTAAAAAGATAATTAGGTTTATGAGTTAGGACTTTAAATTATTTTTTAAAAAATGTTATATGCCCATTAAAAAATTAATAAATATGTAGTTATATATAAATATCCAAGAATATGTATTTAATTATTTATATATAAATAAATATATGTGTTATTTAATTAAGTTATCAATATAAATGGTTGGGTAGATAACTTAAATAAATAAAATTATATCTAATATTACCTGATTGCACATTTCTGCAATCGTTAATTTTTTTCCATAAATTTTATGTAAATCGCTGCACTCCTACAACGATTTACGTGTTTTAGGGTAAAAAAGGAAAATCGTTGAACCCTGCAACGATTTACGTGTTTTAGGGTAAAAAAAGAAAATCGTGCTACCCCAGCAACGATTTTTAAGGGAATAAGGCTTGAAAATAAAACGTGGCACCCCTCCAGCGAATTTGTTCTACTCTCCAACCTATAAATACACATGTTGTTGATAGAACGAGGAAGGTGTTTTGGCTGGTATCATTGTGTTAGTGCGTATGTAAAAATGAGTGATCAGAGGAGTTTTTTAGCCCTTGTGCACCACACTGGAAAGATAAAAAAAAATTCGAGAGTTGGAATTAGATTTAGTAGCAAGGAACCCGTTAGTGTTTTTTTGCGTTCGTCAACAACACTTGGTGAGCTACAAAACATCATTTTGCAGAAGCTTGGAGTTGCTAATTCAAAACGGGTGTCGAAACTGTTTTACAGGGCACCTGTTGCTGTTGTTTCCGAGCATGTGCAGTATAGCCCGTTCGTTATTAATAGTGACGACGACTTAGAGGTAATATTCCATTGTCGAAGGGATTTTCCTGAGGTAAGGACGACAGAGTTATATGTGAAGTTGGTGGATATCGTTGCTAGCTCTGACGAATCCAACCAGCATCCCCCATCCGTTCACATTAGGGGCTCTTCAAGTTTGCCTCCTCCTGCTGAACCAGCTATACCAGTTATTCTACCACTCGTTGCATCTCCTTCCTTCGTTGTTGACTTGCATCCCGATGATGACGATGAGTGTGACTTGGATGATAACCGCACGTTTGGTGAGCTCGTGACGGCCATTGCCAGCAATCCACGCAGCCCTCAGATTGGAGTACAGATCAGCGAGCCTGAAGGGGTTGAAGAAGCGCTACGTGAAGATGAAGAGGAGGAAGAACCAGAGTTGATTGCTGATGACAGTGATGAGGACGACCAGAGCATTCCGCCCCTACGCCGTGCACCGTGCAGTTCTGGGTCACATCAATACCCGGAACACTTCTCTTCCTTGGACCTCGAATCCATCGCACCAACACTTGAAGAGAATGATGCAGGTGTTGGATTCGGTGGCGGGGGTTCGGTGGATGTGCTAACTCCGAATGAGTTTGAGATCGGACAAATATTCCAAACCAAGGAAGACGCCGTACTCAATGTAAAGAGTTATAGCATTCGGCGGGGTGTTGAGTATAAGGTGAAGGAATCAGATCACGCGAAGTATCACGCAAGGTGTAAGAATTTTGGGAGTGGTTGTGAGTGGTTAATTCGAGTCGCCTTGCGCACGAGGAAAGGGTTCTGGGAAGTGAGAAAGTACAATGATCCCCACACTTGCCTGGCAACGGAGGTTTCTAGCGATCACCGTCAGCTCGACTACCATGTGATATGTGCCTTCATAATGCCCATGGTCCGTGCTGATGCTGCGGTCACAATAAAGGTATAACAGATTTTATAAAAATCAAAGAATTCGTTGGAGGCTGCCTCAAATTCTTCTTATTGTTAATTTATACAGAATCTGCGTCAGGGTGTAACAGATTCTGAAAAACATGTTACCCTGCTTCTTTTCAAAAGGCACAACCCATGGTAGGCTTCGGGGTATTTTGATCATCAGATATTAGGTATAAAAAGAAGTGTGGTTGTCATTGTGTTGGTGTGAAAAAAAGGAATACATGGAGAGTAATAACAATTTTCTAGCTATTGTATATCACAACGGAAAAATTAAGAGAAAAATAAGACAGTGTGTCAAGTTCACTTACAAGAAGTTTGTTGAACTCTAGTTTATATCAATTATGTAATTTCAGTTTCTTAAGAGTAGTTCTTTTTAGGGAAAGGTTTTGTGTGAAAATCAATTTTATCACAAACATTTTTTTCTCTCAAAATTGTTGATTGAATTTTTTATTAAAAAAATATATTGACTGTTTTACCCCACTGACTGTTATTATTTTTTTCTTTTTATTTTCTTCAACAATAGGAGAGACATGAGGTTTAAAAGTCATTCATGATATTGCACAGTATTCTCCCAATAAAAATCAGAGAACACAACATGAATTTAAAAGAAAATGATAAGAGGGCAAAAAACAAAAAAACACTACAAGAATGAGATGAGTTGATAATTGTCCATTGTACAGTGTCGAGGGGACAAAGAGCTCAAAGCTATGAATTTTGAGACATCGCATAACAATTACTAAAAAGTACACACAACAAACATTTCACTAACAACAAAAAGAAATGAAAAAAGAGAGTACAAATTGAAAACCCTAAAAAGCTAAATTAGCATAAAGAAAGGGGGAAAAAGGCATAAAGAGACTATTTAATCAATAATCACTGTTAATTTCTCATTGTTAACTGCTGAATTTTAGATTAATTAATCAACCATCACTGCTATTCACTTGTTATTGTTGTTCTTACTGCATATTCATCTGCTGAATTTTGCTTAAGTCCTTGAATATACAAATATTTTTGTTTTGGGATAGATAATAGGAGATTAGTTAAATGAGTCTTATAATTTATGACATTGTCTTTCCAATACCAGTTTCTTCGGATTTGTATAATTGATCACCTTTTGTTTATACCAAGTGTTGAAAAGTGATTTTTATGATTTTTGGTCAAGTGAGCTTCATTGGACTTTCAGGAGCTTTTATCCAATAATTACAAATTCTGTGGATACTTTGCAGGACTGCCTTGAATTGTTGAACAACTTGCTTCGTAACAATGCATCCAATCAGGTTTGTTGACTCTATTCTGTTTATTCAGTTCTAATCCTGTCCTGGTAATGACATCAAATATGTATGGTTCAGGTACTGTTAAGAGAGACCATAGGACTTGATTCATTGATATCAATTTTGAAACTGAGAGGAATGCTTACTCTTTTACTCAACAGAAGGTTAGATTCTTTCAATTTTTTACTTAAGTTTTTTTAGTGAACCCAAATAGTTAACTGTTTTTATAAATACCCTGCTAGTAGACAATCAATCTGCTCAGTGCATTAGAAACCATTAAGCTTCTTATAAAGGGTTCCGAGGCAATATATTTCTCTACCATTAAGCTTTCAGGTTTTTATAAACACCCTGCTAGTAGACAATCAATCCTAGAATCACATTATCAATATATTTCTCCTTAATGCATTCTACCTTTGTATGATATCAATCCCTATTTCTGTTTAGCCACATATATAAATATATGGAGCCTTTATTTTGTGCTTTCTTTTATGATTTTATTTTATTCTCTTTTTCCTCATTCCTTCTTTTTGTTGTGGTATTTAATTGTATATTTTTGGCTCTATCTTTTCAGTTGATTGGCTTGAAGGACCATTCTTAAATCTTGATACAAACTTTTTCTTCAGTTGATTATCTTGATTTTATTTTATTCTCTTTTTCCTCATTCCTTCATCTTTGCTTATTTCAGAAAACAGTGGACTTTATTATTTTCTTTTTAGCTTGAAGAGGGTTTTTCCTCGTTTTTTGCTTGGGAGCTGAGATTGATTTGGGGGTCACATCCATGTACTACTTATTGGTTTTGCTTTGACGGTAAGCTCTACATTTCTTGTTAATTTTTTTTTCTTTTTTTAATTGTGAAGTTTTGGATTGATGTTTTAAACCTTTATTGGTGCTGAAAATGGCACTTTTTTTTGGGATGGATCTTGGTTTAAGATGGAAAGATATTGAAGGTTTTATTTGATTACTATTTGAAAAACTGAAGACTTGATTCAGTGATTCATCTGATTTTTGTGGATTAGTCTTGTGTGGGTTTTTCAATTTCTTTGTGTTTTTTCTTTTTCCTTTTTTTAATGCATAATTTATGGAATTTCTATCTCTGCTTGATTCAGCTTTGATCAAGTTTAAGAGCTATGGAGAGTGTTTGCTTTTCTATAGGTTCCAATTAAGAATCTTGGATTTTGAGTTCTGGGGTTTTTGTTGTGTTGCCTGCATGACAGAATGTGCATCTGAATTCAAAATCATGGATTCTGAGTTCTGGTGTTTTTAACATAATATTTGAATCTGCAATTGTAGCACTTGGTATCATATTTGATGTAGTATTATGATTTGTACTCATTCTTTTGATCTTGTATGTCTTGTTAGATTTTTGTTTGGAGATTAAAAAAAAACGACTTATTTTAGTGCTTTTAAAAGGGTAGACATTTGTTGACTAACTACTAATAACTAATGACAGTAATAAATGCAAATTTCATAGATTATTCGCAACAAAAAGCGCAAGAAACTTATCTGCGAATATGAAAATTCGTAGCAACAATTATCCACGAGCTCATATACTGCGGATTTAGTTTCGCAACAAAATTTGCAGAAAACAAAATTAACTGCAAATATCAATAAAAATTCGCAGGAAAATCCGCATCTAATACGCTATTTTTTAGTAGTTAAGGCGTGTCGTGAGGTCCATAAGGCATGCCACATTTGGTAGGTATGAGGAAACTATATGTCTCTTCCCTTCCATCCTTCGCATGTAGGAACTCGATATTTAGCAAAGGATGGGGTCTGTTTTGCATGCCACCGAACTATGGGATTACACTGCCAACCTGGTGCCACTCTATGGAACCAAAGTAGATAAGGGGACACACAGAAGTCTAGGGTCTCATGCGATTAGCATGCAATATTTGAGGACTATGACACCCACCTCATGTGCCCTGTACGACTGCCACACGAACTGCAAAAGAACGAAACCCATCACTAGAAGAGAAACCCTAATGTTACGAACTTGATGAGGCGTCACCCTTTCTAACATCTGCATATATTAGAGAACTTGAGGCTCCTTCTCGCCCAAAGTCAGAAAATGCCGCGACGACCTACACAAAATGATGTTTTCACAACTGAATGAGAACTAATATAAATCATAATTAAAATAAATAGAACATTTATTAACAAATTTAAAATTGATCCATTACCTGGAAGTCAAGGGCTAGATGAACTCATCAAAATCATGCGGTCTGACCGTAGGAAATCGCTAGAATATCCATCTCTGTAGAGCTGGAAGGGACTTGCCACGGAGACCACGTTCCTTTTTGTTGCTCGACAAAGATTCCATATAGCCAACAAGAGCAGCAGAACCTCAGTTGTAGCTCCTGAGATCATCTAACCGAGCCACAAAAGGGATCCATCTAATGGGAACTAGAGTATTCAAAACAAATAGTGCTTATGGAGAAAGCGTCTCTTGTGAAAAAAACGCTAAATGGAATGGCGTCTCCATGAAAACTCTAACCGCAAAAGCGCCTCTGTGTATTTGTTAATAAAAAATTAATTATATTTATAAAATAATTAAATTTATAATTAACTATTATTAATATGTAAATAATGTTAAAATTGATTTGTTATTTAAATATATTTATCAATTTAACAAAATAATATCATAAAAAATTAAAATGCAGAAATATTCGCCATGTAAAAATACAAAAAAGAATTCTTAAATATTGACTACCAAACTTTTATCAATATCAATTTGATAATACGTATGAGTACCAACATAAAATTATCGGTAATGCTAGTTGAACAAGTAAATTCATCAAACTAGTCTTAACCAAGTAAACTTGTAACAACAACAGCACTCTCACAAAAAAGAGCGTGATACAGAGCTCTTTTAATCACAGTACCAGTGCATTCTTCTCCTCCTCATCTGTCGTTGTCGTTGTCGTCGTTTTCTTCTTCATCCTCCTCCCTCGTCGTCGCCGTCATCTTCTTCTCTTTCCTCCTGTGTCCTGGTCGTCATCAGCGTTGTCTTATTCCTCCTCCGCCATTGCCTTCCTCCTCCTCCTCCTCCTTTATAAAGGTATAATGAACCGAAATAAAAGCAATAATGCACTGAAAAAACGAAAAAAACAACCAAAATAAGGAAATCATGTAAAACTCAAAAACTGCACCGAAATAAAAGCAATAATACATCGGAAAAACGAAGAGCACAATCAAACTAAAGAAATCATATAAAACTAAAAAAGTTGCACCGAAATAAGAGTAACAATTAATATTGGTGTACACATAAAAGACACAAACACATCCTAATTAATCACTCCCTCAAGTGGAAAAGATTTATGTGTTTCAATGTGTTTGTGTGTACACCTAGCAAAACCGAGTAACAATTAATAATGAACCGAAATAAAAAGAAATAATACATCGAAAAAACGAAAAGCACAATCAAACTAAGAAAATCATGTAAAACTCAAAAACTGCATCAAAATAAAAGCAATAATAAACCGAAATAAAAAGTAATAATGCACTAAGAAAGAAAAGGAAGAAGAAGAAGATATGGATTGATTCAATAATGAACCAAAGTAAACAATGTTGAATTGATTCAAATTTCGAATTTCGAAGAAGGAGAAGGATAAGAAGAAGAAGAACAACAATAACAACAACAAAAATGTATAACAGAGAAGGAGGAAGAGGAAGAGGAAGAAGATATTGATGATGATGATGACGATGACGATGATGACGTCGAAACAGGAAAGAAGCATATATGGAGAAAGAAAAAGAATAGGAAGAAGAAGAGTAGGACGGAGAGAAGCTGGGTGCTGGTGTGAGCGATGTGAAAAAATAGTGTACAAAAGGCGGGTCAACGATTTTACTTGGTTAGTACTTAGTTAGTAAAATCATTTGTTCACATGGAATTACTGTAAAATTATTTATGTGCTGATTTTGCATTTTAGGGGAAAAGGTTGACAAGAAAATTTTAAACAACAAAACTTTACATTTTTAAAAACAATACCAAATGTGTTATATGAATAAAACTATATATTTAATTTTTGTTTTATTTATTTGTATTTAATTATGTTTCTTTAGATGTACGAGTACCAAATATATACCGAATGTGAAAAATGGAAACACAATTATTTATTATTTATTGGTTTTAAGGTGGAACATAAGATTAAACTTAAAATTAACAGTCATCTCAAAAATAATTTGCAATAAAGCTTTCGCACAGAATATTTAATGCGCTTTTGTATTTCTTTTTTACATCATTATTTTGTTGAATTAATAAATATATTTAAAAGATTAAATCAATTTAACATTATTTACATATTAATAATAGTTAATTATTAATTCAATTATTTTATAAATATCAATTTTTTTCCTAAAATGCAAAACTAGCAAATAAATAATTTTATGCTGGTACGTATTATCAAATTGATATTCATAAAAGTTTGGTACTCAATATTTAAAATTTTTTATATTTTTACATGGAAAATTTTTATGCATTCTAATTTTTTATAATATTATTTTCTTAAATTGATAATATATTTAAATAACAAATCAACTTTAACATTATTTACATATTAGTAATAGTTACTTATAAATTTAATTATTTTATAAATATCATTAATTTTTTATTAACATATATACAGACGTTTTTGCAGTTAGAGTTTTCATGTTAGGGGTTTGTACACCAAAATATCAAATCAAAATAAATTGATTTTTTTTCATTTCCGTAGAAGTGCATTTTTTATCGAAACCATTTTAATAATGGTAATTAAGGAACAATAGTATTATTGATCAATACACCAATCACTTTTAATATAAGAAGTCGAGTAAGCAAATTGGTGCGAATGGAGAAAAAAAAATTGAATTACAAATATTTTTTGAGAATATCCATTTTCCTGGCGATATGAATAAGGTATACCGACACAGTGGTATTTTGATACAACCCGAAAGGTGAAAAAAAAATTCAATCTCGATTAAAATACCTGTGAATGGTATTTTAATACTATTCTTGCTCATTTCGACGATTTTCAATATAAAACATAAGATTCAGGAATTCATAAATATAAGACTGTTGGAACCTCCTCTTTTTAAAAAAGAGGATTTAATTGAATATGAAGGAGTCAAAGAATGTAATAAACCGATATGAATGTTCATGTTGGCGTCATTCCGTTTTGCGTTTCTTCTAAAAGAGGCGTTTTCAGTTTTGCGTTTCTTCTAAAGAAGACGTTTTCTCTATCGGTGTCATTTGTGAATAATATTCTTTTAAAAAAAATAATGTGTACTTTAACAATAGTAAATTGTTTGAAATTGATAACATTTTTTGTAATGTATTTTGAAAGGAGCGACAAATAACTAAAATAGCCTAAAGATATCTATCGCAACGTTTACTATTAATTCTAACTTATTTTAATATTTCTTCAAATTTACAACCATCAAATTATTTATTATATTCAGTATTATCTTCAACATGAAATCTTTTTTAAGCTTCCATAATTAATTTACGAAATTACTATAAAACTACTCAAACCATGATCTCAAAACAAAAAACAAAAGCAATTAAAAGGAAAAAAAAAAAAAAAAGAAAAAAACCGTTCCATTTGTTTTGTGGTTAATGAAGAAAAAGACTAGCAACGAGCAATGTTGCTAAGTTGGGTGACATGTTAACTGTGAAGGTAAGCATCACTGAATCATTCAAATACTATTGATGTATATTGTTTGAGATCAGAGACATTTAAATTAAAAAAACAAAAGGGGTTGGCAACAAGGTACGGGACCAACCTAAGAAGTTGATGAGTATAGAATCATTTAAATGGTGGATCAGAAAAATTTACCACATCAAATAAACAACACGGAACCACAAACTTTTATATAAGAGTCTATGTAGGTCATGATCACACCCCCTAACCCTAACCCTAACCCTATCCTAGTTCTATAGCAAATTGCCAATAAATAGATTTGCCTTATTGGAAAATATTAGATTAGCCCGGATCCCCTGCGGCTAAGGTCTATACTCTAATATAGGCACCTAAGTTTCATTACATTAGAAGAAAAATAAAACATAAAATAAAATAAAATAAAATAAAAAACTGGCCCATTTCGTTAAATTTGGCCAACTGGATTTACAATGACGTGGCACAATGACATTCACAATTATTTCCAATATAATATGCTAAATATTATATTATTTACACATCTATTTTGATCCATAAAATTCAATCAAATTATTTATTTTTATATTTGTTACGGACCGGCCCAACAAGGCCCAATCCATCAAATCAATAACCGACTTACTTGGCCCATAGAATGAGGATCAAGCTAAAAAGGTTAAGGATCATACTAAAAGAGGAAAGATTCGATGAGATCATAAAGAGATCTCATCCGAATCTTAACCACCCGCTACTATATAAGCAGGGGGCAAAACCCCCTCAAGGTACGCACTCTAACCCTAATCTCCCATATTAGCTCTAGAATACTCATAATCCTAATTCTGGGAATTCTAGTGCTATTCTCTCTCATCAACCACCTTCTTTGGATCAAGCTCCCGGAATCTTCCGTGCGCTTCCCTCTTGAAGGAACACTTTCTCTCCCTCATTCTCATTATCTACTCACCCTCACGACTTAGGTCCATTGGATCATTGTTTGGTACTCTCGTGCTTAACATTGGCGCCGTCTGTGGGGAGTAGACTTTAGAATCGAGAATAAAGAGACGAAAGTTGAACCTCCAAAGCTGAAGATGGTGGACATTCAACTCAACAACAAGGGTGCTGACGACAGCGTCCCCCAATTTACTCCGGAGAAGGGAATAACTCCCAATAACCAGAGTATCCAGCAGATGCAAACTGCCCTGAGAGAGCTCCTCGAGAGGCAAACTCGGGAAGCAGAAATTGCCACTGAAGCAATGAAAAGGGCAGAAGCAATGGCGGCCAAGCAACAAGCTTTGCTGGAGGAGGCCGAGATACGTGACCAAGAGTTGAAAGAAAAGCTCCGTAATAAGCTCACGTACTCGGACGATGACGAAGTGGTGGTTGACTCGCGCTCCCGAACGTGGAAGCCATCGGCCGTGGTCGGGAGTCCACCGGTCAGAGAAAACAACAAACATCCCTTCTCACTCGCCATCCTCTCGAAAGAACTCCCTAAGAAGTTCAAATATCCGACGGATATGGAGCCATATGATGGAAGCAGTGATCCTAAGCATCATCTAGATGCCTTTGACAATAGGATGGTACTCAT